>WAAE01005178.1:0-34852 GCA_013400495.1 Nicator chloris | reverse complement strand
TGTGTGTGTATGTGTGTGTGCCCACACGGGGCTTCTTCTCAGACCTGTGGCTGTCTGCAGTGTCTCAGCCGTCAGAATGAAAACATTATCAATCAGTATCCAACAACAGCTGCTTTTGACAACCTTCTGTCTGCTGCCTAATGCTTTACAACTCATCAGTAAGGCTTCTTTGTCTGCCCACTCTTAGCTGGTAATCTTAACTGCTTCATGTTGTGTCCTGTACTTGTACTTCTAGCATTTGTATGGCTTAAAAGTTAAGTCTTAGTGGGTTTTGATATTCCTTCTTGCTGTATAATGCTCCGTGTGTATCTTAGCTTGCCTATTCAAATGCGTTATACAAAAATCTGTGATGTATTATTTCGTTTAACTTCTTGCATTTCATTATATTTATAGAAGTTGCAGATTTTTGTACCGTATTACTTAAAACAGTTGCCTTTTTGTAATGGCAATTAATTTATATTACAAAAGTTTGTATCTTTACTGTAGTCGAAAGTATTAGTTAACTGCCATATTATCTTGACTTTATACTAAAAATAGTGTCTAAACACAGAAGTTGACCCAATCAAGTGGTCAACTCCTGATGTGGGGAACTTGTACTGTTTGTGATTTATACATGATTTCCACTATCAAAAGAAAAAAAAAATTAAAAAAATAAACACTGTGTAGAATTGACTTGATAAGTTTTTGTTTCTTGAGTAAGTAGCCAGTTTGGGAGCATGGCATACTACCTTGATTTGGATTCTTCAAGATAAATTATTTTCTTCTAAGTGAAAAAAAAATATTACTGTATAATCATTGGTATATCATATGTAGTTGCACATTCACGTACATACATATGGAATAGAAACTTCCAAAAATCAGCTGATTTCTTTCCACAGCAAAATGTTGTTACTCTGGAAGTATATCTGAAAGATATTGCAGGTTTATTGGTGAAACAGAGGTTGGAATAATCTCTACACAACTAGTCCATAATATTAAACTGAGGGACATGTTTATGTAACCAGAAATAATTTTTAAATAAATGATGTGGCAAAGTACATATACAAAACAGAAGTTACCGAAGCTGAGCAAAGGAATATATGCTGGGAAAAATAGAAGCTTGCTGCAACAACTCAATATCAAACACTGAGTAGAAGGTGCTCTCACGATGCAAGTTGTAACAGCTGATGGAAGAACGCCTCTGCTAAACCAGACTGGAGTTGCTAATGCAGTTACTGAGGTATGCTTTTTTCATGTCACTGTTTTATAAATCTTCTTCTTAACCAAGACTAGGAATGAAATAAAAGATTTGTAAACCGAGAATTACTTTTAATTCTTTTGTTTCATACAAATGGGAACTGAAAACCGGCTAATCATGCCTCATTTGATAGCTCTTAAAAGAATTTTCATTAGCTCATTAGCCCTTTGACCTAATAGTTTAAACAAATAAAAACATCTGTTTGTGTCAGCTGTAGGGTTAGTCATCCAGGGCCCAGGTTAACATGAGGATAAGAGGGAATCCCATATCCTACATAAAAACAAAAACCATACCTTTTTCAGCATCTGTAGTTGAAGAGGACACCTGAAATCAAGTAGGCTGTACTGAATTCTGTTAGGTGAAGAAACTGAAGAAGATCGTTACCCTTTTCAATCCTCTGCCCTCATGAGTGAACTGACTAATTTCATTGTGTGGGTTTGACTGAAGATGAAGTTTCATTTAAATAATTCTGAGACATTTTTTCTTAATTCTAGCTGCTTATAATCCATTTTAGCTTTTATCATAGCTATGTTTAGAGAAGCCAAAATAGGCTATATATAATGCTTGTTCATGCACTGAATTTCATAGGAAAATGTAATATGTGTTATTCTGGTGGGTTTTAATAGGATATATTCAGGACAACCTTGCTTGTGGAGGGTGTTTGTGCATCAAGCATGTTCAGCACTTCCATTTATAATTTCTTAAATATACCCTAATTTTTTAATCACCAAGTCTCTCTAGGAAAGGCAGATATGCAAATGTCAGTATTGGTACTAACAGTAGTCTGTGGAGCTCCAGTTACCTGTGGCAATAAACTGGGAGAGAACAGAATTATTCTAATCTTGTTGTCAGGTTTACAGAAAACACAACAGAAGTAATCCGCAAAAGGCCGAGTATTGGTTTGGGATGATTACGGCAAAAGCGACACTCTTCGCCTGAAAATAGCCAGAATCACATAATATTCTGAGTCGGAAGGAACCCACAAGGATCATCGAGTCCAACTCCTGGCCTTGCACAGCAATATCCCAAGAATGGTACCCTGTGTGTGAGAACACTGTGCAGAGGCTTCTTGAACTCTGTCCAGCTTGATGCTGTGACCACTTCCCTGGGGAGCCAGTTCAGTGCCCAAACACCCTTTGGGGGAAGAACTTTTCCTCATGTCCAACCGAAACCTCCTCTGACACAACTTCAGGCCATTGCCTCAGGTGCTGTCAGTCATCACCACAGAGAAGAGATCTATGCCTGCCCCTCTGCTTCCCCTCACAAGATGTAGACTGTAATGAAATCTCCTCTCAGTCTCCTCTTCAAGCTGGTTTTGGTAAAGACCATAGTTGTAATTAAAAGCTGTTGTAATTAATTTCTAAGGACATAAACATTTCCTCATATATGAAAAAAACTGTATATATAACTATATATATGTATTTGAAAATGTGCCCACTTGCTGAGAAGCAAGAGGGATGAATTGTACCTAAAAATGACAACATATAAAACCAGCCACCACAGTACTTCTTTTTTCACCTATCACCTTGCAAAAGTGATATGCTGTTGTTCATTTTATTACCATGCCACGTTGCTATGATTTATTGTATTTCAGTGTGCACTAGAAAGCATTTGCATATAATAAGCAAAAAAAGACAAAAAATCCTTTTGTGATTTTGCAACTTCCATATATAAAGAGCTGCCATCTTTCTAAGGAAGTTGAATTGAAGTTGATTAACATTGAAGTACAGGAGCCTTATAACTTTGTTGTAAAACACTGCCAGCTGCAGTGCTAAATCATGGAAATCCCAAACAAAAGGTCTGGTGCTGTTCAAATGCATAGTCCCAGAGATGGTATGTAGGTGAGAGGAAATCATGACTTGCATACGAATGTTGCAAAACCAAAACAAGTGTGATGGCCAATCACACAACAAAGTACTTGGTGTTTTCACAATATGACAGTCTGGAATTAGGAAGGTTGATAGATATTTCAGGATGAAAAAGTCATTCTGTAAAAAAATGTAGAGTCTAATTTTACAGTAGGTTACATTTTAGGCTTGTCAATTTCGACATAGTCCCTTTAAAGCAGTATTCCTGCTGTGCATTAAAGTTGGCACTTTAAAAATCTCATCTATAGAAATTACTCCATTTTTTATTCTGTTAACATATGCTAAAATAGCATTTTCTGTCTTTTGTCACCTTCTCATTTATTTAAAAGCACAAATCCTAGCATTTCCTCAGAGAAACTAATACCCAAATTGCTCTATTATTGTAACTTCCAAAGACCCCATTTCTGCCAGTATCAAGTTTTAATGCTTTTGAAAACAAATACCTGTTTGCAAAACTACATGAGAACTATTATTTTATAGCATTGCCATGTATGGTATTTTTGTAGTACCTGAAGATTCAAGATGTGAATGGGATTGGCACCATTTAAAATTAACACTGATTAGCTCCAGTATCTGAAAAACTTCCTTACTTTTATTTTTGCCTAACAGTGGAATGAAAAATGCAGTATCCTCATTTTCTAAGAATTTATCTTGCTGCAGAGAAGAAATTAGCACTCATTTCCAGTAATATGAATTATAACAGCATTAGTCCATTTTTAATAAATTGTTTTGTTTGCCAGCTAGGTAGCTGTAATCATCTCTGGTTTACACATGGGTGTCAGAATTGAAAAAATAGACTTCAACTTCCTTCAAGTATTAGAAACTAAGATTGATTTTTAAAAATGCTAATTGCCTTGTTGTCTAAAATATTTTTGCATGGTTTGTGGAGTGTGATTAATGCAGGATGTTCACTTTTGCCTTTAAGATATAGAGCATGACCTTTTGGTTACAGTAAATACAGTATTGCAAGTCTGTGAAAGTCATCACATTTACTAAAGATATTGAGACCATTTACCTCACATTCCTTCCTATTAGCTTCCACAATTAACATGATCCACAGCTGAAAAAATAATTCTGGTTGTCAGTGATAAATGGGGTGAAATCGTCAATCACTGCAGTTGACAGTATTATTTTAAAAGATATTGCAAACAAATGTTTACCCAAAGACAGCAGGATGTTGCTGAGGCTTTTTTCTTTGGGGGTCTCTCATTTGATTCACATGGCAAGCTCAGGGCTCACTCTCAGAATAAAGAGAGCTTCTTCTTTTCCTTTCCTTGTTGTTGTTTTTTTGGGGTTTTTTTTGTTTTTTTTTTTTTTTTTTTAATTTCTGAAGCATTAAGAACACCAAACATCCATGCACCAAGGTCTTTAACAGAACCAGGAGCATTCTTGGTAACCCTCTGAGATCTGAGACAGAAGATCAGCTCTTTGTTTATTTGTTTTGTTTTCTTGGTATGATGTGCAGGCCTGAGATTTTGGTTCAGGCCTGTCTCCACTGAGAAGTGCCAGTAATATAGGCTTCTACTATTATGGGCTATATAAATATCTTGCCTATTTTTAGCATCGCTTTTGATCTCTGAAGAATTTTAATATCAAGGTCAAATATGGTGGTTTCATATGTAGATGTATTGGTGACATAGACATTTAAGAAAATGCGTGCAGTGTTTGTAGATTAGATATACCTTGTTTCCTAGGTTCTCAATAATGAGGACAAATCTTCCATAAAACTGCTGTGGGATGGTGAATCTTGTTCCGTCTGCTTATGAGAGATTCAGAAGGCAGTTTTGCTTTTAGATTTTGCTTCAAAACAAATTAAACAGAAACTGTTTTTTCTTTCAAATGTGGGACTTTATACTATGCGGATACCAGGGATTAGCATGTTCTCAAGCACTTGGTCTGTGAGAACCATTTAGCATCTACCCTGATTAAGGCCTGAGAAGGTGTTCACTACAAGTCAATGTTTCCAGTTAGTGACTGGATCCTTTTAATTTCTGCCTGCATATAACATTTTAAAACCCCTTGATGTTCACACCTGTTTGCACATCTCTCTCTCCTGTGTCACGCAAGTGTGCACTTGGAACAGTTGTTAACGCAGATCTGGAATTCCCCTGGCTCCCAAGGACCAATTCATTCATGGTTGCCATGAGACACAGTATTCTGTACTTTCTTCATCAGAGTATGCATGAAGGCTCATTTTCTCATCATCTTTTGTATTTTCCATATCTGCTTATTTGGGGTGGGAACTCTGGTTTATGCAATAATTGATGTTGGGTTTATCTTTCATCAAAGCAGGGACTATTACAGGAGGATAGTTCTGAGACTCTCTTTTATGATCAAAATTACAGATTACAAAGTAGCTAGAAAATATAACTGTTAGTAGATGGCTCTGATAATAACTAAAAGCCAAGATCACCTGTGCTTTGGTCCAGCTGACTATGCTGAAAGTTGATTCTCATTTACTAATATCTGAATTAAACCATAAAAAGTTGCCAAAATTAGATATCTGGTTCAGTATGAGGAATGCAGAAGATGAGCCTGGTGAGGTGTGGGCCACCCTTCTGAATGGCCTCCATCTGAGACCTCCATCATTGAGGCCTCGTCAGGGATGGCCATTTGCCTGAGCCTGTGACCTGTTAGCCATAAGATATTTGTTTGCCGCAGAGCTGAGAGGAGACACCAGTTTGAGGAGGCCTCAATAGCGGCTCTACCGCAGCAGGTAATGCCAACCCACGTCCTCCAGAGCCAGGTGCTGCTGACTTGCAGTTGCTGCTCCAGTGGAGCTGCTCTTTGCTAGTGCCTGTACCACGGGAACCCCGCCTGGCTTGTCAGGATTGGTGTGGAGTTTACAGCCAGGGACCAGCCATGCCTGGCTTACCGAGACAAGCACTTTTCAAGCCAATGAAAGAAATACTGAAATGGGAAAATCACTCCTGGTGGCATGCCTTCACACTTGTCATGCTGTATTACAGTCTCAGTCTTTGATTATTGGTCCCATAAAGGTGTCATTTTCTTCATGTTATTAAAGCAATTACAGTTATTATACTTAATTTGTCCTTTCCAAAGGGAGCAAGAATAAATGAGGGAGGATTTGCATACAAATTGAGCCTGATGTGGGGGGAAATTGCAGCAGGTGGTGAGGCTGTGAGGAGATGTTATACAGGAGCATGGCCGGAGCAGCCCTCCTCCACAGCCCTTTGCTGGTGACCCTTTGAGGAATGTCTCACAACTGTCTGGTGGATTCATTTGAATGAGGGACAGTTTGGCTCACTGTCATCCTGGGCAGATCAAAGCCTGTGCCTTGGCCGGCTGCACGGACAGAGGAGGCATGTGAAAGGCCTCCCCTCCCCCAAGCAAGTCCTTTTCCCTGGCACTGCTCAGCCCTCCCCACCATTTCTTTCAGGGACATGCCCCATTGCAATGCATCCTGTCACAGGCTACCATGAATCACTACCATAAATTACGAAGATGCGAATTTTTGGAGTGCAACTCTATGAACTTCTTTAAAAAGCATTTTCTGCTGTAATCTGTTCCATCAGAAACCTGTTTTTTCTCTTCATCTACATCTGTTACTCAGTACTAACCCTCATATTACTCCCTCTCAAGCATTCCCCTTGCATATAAGGTTCTCAAAAGCAAACACTTACAAATACATTTCTGCATTCTTAGTGAAAACAAACAAACTAACAAAAAAAACTATATGTCAGGATGTTCAGATAATGTACAGTGTGTTTTTATTCAATGCAAAGAGATACAAGAAAAAAGACATGTTGACCTCCCTCCAGTAAATTTTCTCAAGAACATTGCAAAATACATGTAAACTCCCTTGGCCTATTCAACCTTTCCAGATGCATCACTCTCCTGGGTAGTTAGACAGATGTAGGATCAAGTGTGAGTGCAGATAAGCATGTTGGATATCACCACTGTACTGCAATATGTAGACCTCCATATGGTAAGGTAAATGCCATCATTTTTTTTTTTCCATTTTAAAGCTGTATCTGTGGTTACAGAACAAAGGAAAAAATCTTGTCTACATGCGTTTTATAAAATATTTCTTTCATGCAATCATTTATGGGCTGTGATAGCTGGAGTACATAAATTGTTTCAATATTTATTTCTCCTTCAGAATTGCTCGGATTTTTCTTCACCTGTCAATTGACTTGCTTCTATTGAGCAGTGTCTGTTCTGTTGAGCATATGGTTCTGTGGTTACTTTAAGGCTACAGTATATCAGATTCAGTTTCTTGAACTAAAAGTTACAGAAAATTCAGAGAGAAAAATATTACCAAAGTAACTCAGTTAAAGAGTCCTGTAGGAAAGATCCGTGTATATGCTCAAAATTCACTCCAAGAAAATGTGTTGAAAAACAATAAAAACTATTGCACTGATGTTTCAAAAGATGTAAATATGAGATTCTGTTACCAGAACTACTTTAGTGTCAGATATGCATACCTATAACTAGCTTTATTTTGAAACTTTGTCATCTATCCTCATTTCTCTATATGTCTTTGTTACATTCCTTTCCAAATAGCACATGGTCTGGTTTTGATGCCCAGTAAAATTCCCTGCTCTCCTGCACTTACCCCAAATGTCAAAATTAGGTCATGACTTGCCTACTTTCATGCTGAAGCAGTTTATTAACCCTTTTATGGGGACTTACAACTCCCTGTGGTGCTGATTGTCTCACAAATCATTTGGGTTATACCTTTTTCCTTCCATCTGTGAATTTGCTGCATATCTGCAGAATTTGCATACCATGGAATGAGCATCCAGCAGATGAAATGTCTTCAAGAAATGAAAAGACAGGACAAAAATGTTTGGAGCAAGAGAGCATTTCCTTAGCAGAGAATGAGTGCAGGGTGAATTTAGCAAATCTATATAACCTGACTAGAGCGGATGATGAGTATTGCCTTCCCTCACATAGGACGAATGTACCTCAGAAACAGAGGCTTAGTTTATTAATCCCATCACCTTCAAAACAACCCCCTAACCCTTGGTCATAGTATCATGGATGTGGGTGTTGAGGATCAGGTAGAAGAGGCTGATTTTTTCTCTCTGACTGGCCAGGTCACTCTGCTTGCCTTTTTTCCCCAGGACAGGCAGGTTTACTTTATTTTTTTTTTCCATCTCAAGGCTATTGTGCAGTTCCTTGAATAGGGAGGTCTGGCGCCTGCCCAGAAACACTATTCAGAACACTAGTCCCCACCTTAGCTATTCAGCTAAGAGCATAGAAACCAACTAAACTTATATTTTTGCTGCTTCATTTCTTGATCTTCAAGACCCTGAATAAGGCCCCAACATACAAAGGATGTGATACCTCCTTCTTGTACAGCCATAATAACTATGAGGCCTGGGAATGCCTTGAGCAGTGACTTGGCTGCAGACAACATCTTCCCTGTGGAAGGTGGTGTCTGTGGCATGGTTCAACACAAAGGCTGCCTAACAGCACAACTTAACTCCCTTAAAAACATGGCTCAATGCCAGCAGCTCTGCTCAGACCATTGCCAGACAACATCTCAAAATCATTCTGGGAAATATTTTCTTAACTGACTGTTTATCTCAGATTCCCTCTCCCCCTCTCAAGCAATTGAAATCTTGCTGCGACAAAGGGCAGTTTTTAGACTTTTACACAAAACTTACTGTGGAGAGTATTAAGGATGTAGTGCTGTCTTTCAAGGATGCCGGTTTTGTCTAGAGCCTTCCACAGAATCTCCATTGTCTGTTGGATATGAGCTAAGAGCCATTGTGCTGCTGAGATTCAGCCCATCGTCACATTAACAGTTGTTTACAGGTGCAGCTAATAGTTTGAAGCACGCATATTTTCAGACAGCAACTGCTACATGACCTGTAGCTATCTTGCAACCCAGACAGAACAACAGTTAAAACGGATGAAGTTGTGTCAATATTTCTGTTCTTATCTAGGTTTCATGGAGTGCCTTTGAATGTCTGTCTGGGCAGTACTAGCTGTTAGCTCTCTAGGGAAGATGTTCTGCCTGATACAGAGATCTATTTCTACCAATTCTCTTTCTCACATCAATATTTAATCAGTGCCATAGTTTTGTGTTGTTGGAACATCCTGACTTAGCATCATTATTCTACTATTACTCTGTCTCCTTTGTTATTCAAATAGCTTTACAAGTCTGCAGCATTAAGCCTCACTCCATTCTTTACAAAAGTGAGGACTTTTTTTTCTTCCATTTGGCAGAGAGAGAGATCAAATGCAGAATGATTTTGACCTAAAGATCATCTGAACTCTGAAGCAGAGCTGGTGCTTGAGCATAGGCTCTCACTGCAGTGCTTTCCCTATGCAACTAAGGCCTCCCACAGATGAGACCAGCAAAGCAATTTGTAATCCTTTCATGTTCAGCTTCCCGAGGCACTTTCACTTTGGTAACTCAATGAAATTTGTCTGGTAACAAGGGGCTCACTAATCATAAGTAGCATGCAGTCCTCTTGCACCTTGCAAACAGTTATGACTCTCTTCTGCAGCTGTTCTGCAGGGGAGACAAGGTTGTGTCCCCAGCATGGCTTGAGTTTTAGTTTTGTCAGAGCCCTTTGGGAAAAATCTCTGCTTTGCATTGCAGTACTATGGTGAAAAATTGTGTCATTTCACCTGGTACAGGCATTGTATATTTACATCTTGGGTCACATTAAGAAGAAGATTGAATGATGGTTTTCATGAAAGACTAATTTTAAAGAGTCTTTTGTCTGAACATTTCATAGATTTATCTTTTTATGTGGTCTGTACATGAGAGGATCCGTTGGATGTCGTTCATTTCTTTCAGCTATAGCTTGACATTCACATATATCTTTTAAACCATGTGAAGTCAAACCCAGTTAGCCATAAAGAAAGGATATCTGTCTACAGTTTGTAATCTGTTCTATTGCCTGTTTCAAGCCCTTGTTTTTGGATTGATAGACAGTTATTTAAATGTGTTATTTGTTTTTTGCTATAATTCAAATCAACTATTTTCTAATATTGAGACAAAGTTCAAACTAATTCTATTTAAACTGAATTTTGCTATGTGGCTACTTCAGCCTCAAATATTTTGAACTATGTTAAATAATTACAATTTTATTGGAAAAATAGGTAAAGAAATTACAATTTTCTTTAAAGGGAAGTTATTTATTATTAAGTAACTTATTTTCAAATGAAAATACACTTGTAAATTAGATGTGCCATGATACTACATCTCTTCTTGAACACGGTATGTCCATCTGTACAGTTATCCCGGACTCACCAGAGCTGAATGGCAATTGAACACTCTTCAACAGTGAGCCACTAGTGCCACTTCTTGCAATCCATACTTGGTTTTTCAATAGGTCTGTTCCTACCTACTTCTCTTCATGATCTGAAATGACTCCATGCAGATATATTGCAGTAGATGCTTGTTTTACATACATGTGGAGAGAGTATATACCTTGTTTCTTTCTGGTTTCTCTCTGGAGTTGTTTTCTCCATACTATTTCATACAAGATTAAGTTCCATCCATCTTATTTTCACTTATGCTTTCCAATGGAATGCTTTGGGATGACTAATACCCAGGTGAAGCTGCAGTCCCCATCTGTTTTCTTTGGTGGTGAGTTTACGAGGAGAAGTTTTTCTGCCCATACTCTTTATCTTCAGCCCCTGGTGTTAGCACCAGTGTCACAGCCTCCGTTTCCATTATTGCAATGTAGAGCAGCAGCACTGGGAGCCAAAAGTTTGCACTCACCAGTGTATCCCTTTCTTAGAAAAAAACAGTCTAAATAATCTACCACACTGTGAAGTGGTATAAACTTTCATCTTACTTCACAGTTTTCAAGACAAACTAAGCTGGTTACCTGCTTAATTTTAGCTTTCTTGTAAATCTTCTAACAGTCATCAATCTTCTACAGCTTGCACACGCCTGGTCCACAAGCACAGTAACAGAGGCTCACCAAAATGAGAAGTTTACTGCAGATTCTAAACATGTGGCACAATTTTTGTGCTGTATCATTTCAATTTTGTGATGTTATATTTTCAATTAAGAGGTTGCTGTTTCTTTTGTTCATGGAGACAAAAGCAAGAAAGCATACACGTAACAGGCAGTCCCTGGTTTGCAATATTGAAATAGATGAAATATATGAAACATTTCACTATCTTGACTGTATCAGTGCAAGCTGGATAAATTAAGAATCCTCTGACCCTAAATAATGGTATATGAAATGCCTTCTTCAATTATATTGAATGTGAACAACTCTATTTTTAAGAGGTTGTATCTAGTATGTCTGTATTCAGTCCTGTTTCTTCCCCCACATGCCCCTGCTGCCTTTCCCTGTTAATTCACTTAAACAGGGTTTCTTTCTGCTCAATTTGCATTCAAATGGCTGTCAGGGGAATTTATGGAAATAATATAAGTGCTTTTATCATTGTGTATTTAGTCACATATGCTAATTTTCAAAAGATGAACTTGTCTAGCATCTTGCAAAAGAAAGAGTCAAGCATCAGCTTTTACGTGGCTACAAAGCCATGAACTCCCAGACCAGCATCCCAATTAATGATTTTTTGGCTCAGCTCATATATCTTTGTCTGTTGTTTTAGATGGCCCATCTTATCCTATTTCTGGCAGATATTTTCTACTTCTTCTTCTTCTTCCTTTGCACAGGAGGTTACACAAACTACCCATCTCTAGATCCAGTGCACGCTGGAATCTCTGTCTTTAGCATTGAAACACAGATTTACTGAGTTTTGGAAACTTCACTTTGTATGCTGTTTCTTTTCCTTGGTCTTAGAGTAATAGTGGAGCAAATCTCACAATTAGCAGTTGCTCTGCAAAGGCCACCATGAAACATCAGTGGGTACCTATGTGGATTGATTCTCTGAAAGCTGTCTGCTCCCTCCTTTCGTCAAAGTTGCATTCAGCAGATACTCCAGCCCCCAGTGTATTTGGTAACATCTTCAGCAAATTCCCAGCCAAGACAAACTTAATTTTGACCAAACCTGACATCACTGGTTTATAAAATTGAGCATGTAGTTATACCTTAGCCAACATAAGATACTTTTTGGTCTGGCTCATTTAAGACCCAAATAACTTGTTCTTTTTGGCCTTTGACAAATGCTTCCTCCTCTGGTTTCTTGAAAAATGGAGTAATTAGTACAGAAAAAGACTTTCATAAAGCATGTATGTTGTTAATGAAAATAGTTGGTGGCAGAAATATAGTAGCTTTTCAAACAAAATGGTAGACATTTATATTTTAGATCTACCATTAAGCTGTCTCAGTGGAAGATTATCCACTCTACTTTCATGTATTTTCTAGAAGAAAGAGAAAAATTTTGCAAACATGAAAATTATATATTTCAATCCTTTCAATCTTGTGACTTTTAGATAGTTTTGTTACTCTGCCCTTCATACCTGAAAAGTATATAATTTATATAACACCAAAAAAAAGAGGCCACATTCATCTCACATCTCATGTGAGTGTGAGTTACTGATTTAATTATGAAATTCCTGAAATAGAGGAGGGTCAAAGGGGGAGTCACAGAAGTTTTCAAATCTGTAGCTCAAGAAAAGTAATGTCATGTCCAAGTATATTTAGTGAATGATAATGCAAACCACAGACAAATACAGAGGAGAGGAGAAAATAAATTCCCTGGCTCAAACTGGGAATGTATTGAATGCTTAAAGCCAGAGAAACAATAATTTAGAGGGGAGTATTTCCCTGGATTCTACACTACTAATAAATCATTGCTGGTCATGCAAGTTTTAGTGGTCCCAACAACGATTATATTTTGTATACACTGATCACACTTTGAGCCTGCATACTATCCTTTGTTCTGCTCTCTGCATTACTAATGCTCCAGGTGCTCTCAGGTGCTGAGGAACAATATTTTTGTATAAAAAAGAAGACATGTGAATCTTTATGCAACACACTCACTCCCATATATACATACATATGCCACGCCTCAGGTCCAAGGAAAATATTATTTGTGATACAAGTTTTTCAGAATTGCCATTAGAAATTAGAAAAAGATTTTGTAAAATAGGTAGAAATCTTAAAATTTAAATTAAATTCTATTTCTGAGCATATCTTCCTTGTAGAGAGGACAAGATGCAGCAAAACTTGCCAGTCTATCTCAGATGGTGTGAGTATGAGTTGCCTTGTGTTCATAACTGACTTAAAAGTCTTTGAAGAAAGGCAGTTACTAAGGGGAAAAATATAATCCATCTGACATCCAGTATACGATGCCTTCATCTTAAGGAATTGTGACTCCTTGGGATGTGAACGCAGGTACGGAATATGCTGTAGTAAACTGGGAGTACGGACTCTGGAGGAAGGAAGGAGTACAGCTCATTCATTTTTTTTCCAGGGAGAGAGTATATATGCATCTTCCAAGCCATTGGAAGAGCATTCACTAATGCACGTATGGAAGTTTGTAAGGACTGCTGGGCCTGAAAACCCTTCTTCCGAAAGGACAAAAAGTCAAAATACCCAATGCCTATCAGGTCAAGAAGTTACCCAAGATTAACTGGTGGGGAGTTTCAAAAAGATCCCTATGAACATCTGTGAAGGACACAGAGTACTTTCTGGAAGGCAGAGTTGTTCCTCCATCCCTGTGGAGCTGGTGGAAGGACAGCCCAGAGACTGCAGATGAAAATCCTGGCACCAAGCGGTAAGAGCCTGCTGAGAGGAACAGTGAACCAGCCGCCAAACCCCAGCAGTGATGGAGAAAACTTTCTGCAGACTACAGCAGACTCTGCCAGCTGTGCTGCTACTAGGGAAGCCACTGGGTTGACTGGACCAAAGCCTGGAAGCAAGGTTTGATCTCTGTTTGAAAATCCACCAAAATAAAATGTCAAGACAAATCTATCACAGAGCTGTGCTTACTTAGGTGTTGTCAAGGTATTGAAGAACTATTACTAATTGAAGCATTGGCAGAGCAAATCACAAATCAAACCTGGGATTTGTCTCTTATGCAACTCACTAATGTGAGGTGTCTGAGTGAACTAGAGTTTCTTCAAGGCTGAAGATATGTAGCAACAGAAAGAGCAACAGGACTACTGACAGTGGAAAACAAAAGATGAGGATAGTAAAAGTGCAGAACAATGTTTTCAAGCTGAATTGGCTAGGTGCAAATCTATAAGGAACTGGGAGGAGGAAAGGAAGTGACCTTTTAAGTTAGAAATGTATGACTATAGAGCAATTTCTGTGCCTTTGAGTGAAATGTCCAGCGTCTGGGTTTCTGCAATACAGATAAAACTGGACTGAAGATTACACCAGCCTGTAATCATGCTGCTTGTAGCAGTCCTCTGATTATGTGCAGCAGCAACCTGGTCCTACACTAGGATCCAATTTTGTTACAACTGCCAGTGTGACGTGTATATTCGAAATAAGCTAAAAGAGAATTGCTTAGATAAAGCTCAAAATGCTTTTCTTTATAAGAAGCAAACCTCAGCTAAACCAACTAATAAAGCCAAGTGGAAGATATAACCTATTTGGGCATCTCAGTGTTAACTGTCTCCCTTGACAACACCCATTTCAGAAACATTGAACTATTTTCTGTCTCTGAAACATCTGGACTTTCCACTTGTTTCATAAGTCTCTAACAAAAAATATCTACACATCATCCATCAATCCACAGCCACATTCTTTTCTCACCCTATCATGATTAGATTCTTTGGGAGGTTTTAGGGATTTTTTTTCCTAATGTTTTTCTCCCAGTTTTTCTTGGACATCCTTGTATTATTAAAGGGCTCAGTATATGCTCACTTTGAGCCATCAGAAATTACACTAGTTTGTTATATAAGCTGGAGAAATGGGGACTTTTGGGGACCTGGCCTCTTTCCTTAGCCACAACTGTCCCATTCTGGCAAAACTGAGACAGACCTCAGTCACTGTTTGGAGAAAGTCCACCTCCCGTTAAGATGTGGAGAGCAGTGGTACGGTGTTTTGTCCAAGATAATTTTTTGGTAAGAACATCCAGGTCACTAGTATTATTGCTAGGACTGTCCTGCTCTAAGTGAATGGAAACACCTAAATCACCCCTCTGTAAAGAAGGAGAAAGATGCTTTCCCTACACCAAACTGTTACTTTGTGGAAGAAGAGCTGTGTAGCCTCTATGGGAATCCCTCTCAAAGAACTGTGCTGGTAGTGTAAGCAGTCGTTGCTTACCTGAGCTACATCTATTGCGATATTAAAGGGTAATTGCATATCCTATTGTGGAAGTGCCATTTTCCTTCCACTTTAAAAGTCATGGTGGGGAATCTGCCCACCCATGGGCTGGCGCCAGGGGGTGGTTTCTTGCAGAAGGATGAGGACAGCCTGCCATCAGTGACTCTAAGCAGAGGCTGAGCCCCTCTGGCCAGCACATGTTCCTCCACAGTTTATACTGCTGAGTGCTTTGCCTTTCTCCATCTTTTTTGCACCAGTGTCCTTTTTCCACATTACTTTTCAGCCAGATGAGTCCCCTGACCCAACTCAGTGTGCAATTGCATATATGCAATCAGTTCAGGACACTTGTAAAATTAGTTAGCTGTAAAAGTGCTGAGCTGAGACCAGCAAGGAAGTCAGGAATCTGGCCTGAGCCCATCTGGGGCTGCCACGGCGGAGTTTCTGGTACGTGAGCAGCCTCTCAGGGGCGGCCAGTTTGCTGCCAGGTAATGAGAGGAGCCGGCTGATAGCAGAGAGTCTTGTGTGGGGATTGTTTCATCTGTCAGGCTGCCAGGGGATACACAACAATTGCAATCTCCACTGCTCCTCCCTGCCACGGAGATTAGGGGAGTTAGTCATGTGGAGCTATGAGACTGATAGGAGAGATGATAACAATGCACAAACATAAGACTGGTGTAAATATTAAGGAAAAAAAGAATGATTCAAGGATGTGTGTAATTAAGAATAATGGCTTGAAGAAAAAACATCTTTTTTTACATGTTACTATTTTTATGTGATCTCTGTCTGGAACTCAAAAAACAAAACTGAGGAGGAACCACAATCTTCTCAAGCAGTATTACAAAGTGAGACCTTTCTCATGAAAATAAATCAGCATGTCAGATTTAAATTTATTAATTTAATTTGTTTGAATACCAGATTAACTAAGAAAAAACAGTTCAAAGAGCAGACCTTTTTTTCTGATCAGCCTGTGAAATGGTCCTGTAGTGGGATATTGACACTTTTTTAGGGTCAACAATCCTAGAAACCCTGCTGTGATTATCAGATAATTCATCCACAGTCAGTAATAATCTTGTTAATAAAAGTGGTATGAAGCAGAATATGCCTGAAAGAAGGAGTGAAGAAAGTTATGTAAGATGATTTTATTTTTTATTCTAATCAATTTTTCTGCTAGGCATAAAAAAAAAATCAGAAAAACATTGCAAAAATACTTGGGCAAAATAGCTTTTTATCAAACAATTAATCAAAATTTAAAAATTTATTTTATTTTTAAATGCCCTCTAAAATCCCACACCGTGGAAAGGGAAGATGGCAGCTCCTCTGTCCCAGGCTGGAAAGTAAAATAATGTGCTCTGTGAATGTGCTCATGTGAATCCCATTCACATGAATGGTGAAGAGGGGGGTGTGGTGAGCTGGGGTGGGCAGAGGTGTCCCAGCTGCTGCTGCCAAGCCCCAGTCAAACACCCAGCAGTTCTTAGCCCATCGTGTAGTACTCAACCAGCCCAAAGCCAGACCAGCATTTTAACCAGACATTTGCTTTGGCACCAGACACTTGGCATAAGGGACAGCACATGAAATCCAAGTACTGGCTGCTCCTCACACAGGGTAACTCTAGAAGAGGCAGAAAAAGGACATAGAGGATACAGGTGAGGGAAGAGGGTGTGGAAAAGAGCATAAGGGGTGGTGAGGAGAGGAGAAAGAAAGGAAGCATAGGAGGGCATCAAGAGCAGGGGAAGCAAATCAGCAAGACAAGTGGACAAAGCGAGGAATACTTTATAGCAAAACTAGACTTCAGGCATATGAGAAACTCCCTCTATTTTATCCCAGTGCTCATCAGAGCTTTCTGTACTGTGCTGCTGCTCCTCTGTGCCTTTGCCCAGCAAATTTTGTCAAACAGCCAGCTCAGTGTGCACCATGCCTCTAATACACCAAGGCAGAGCCAGCTGCCCTTCCAGGTTCTGCTGGAAACTTGGGAAAAAAAAGAGAAAGAAAAGAAATTCTGTTCTGCAAGGCCTGGTGGCATTCCAAGTACTTGAGACAGAATGTAGGTTAACGTAATGGGGATTTAACATCTCACCATCACTAATCAAAGTTATGAGTTTGCCAGCAAAGCCATCACAGACCACCTTTTCAGGCACTGAGAGATTAGCTGTGATCATATGTTCTGGGAGTAACAAATTTTCTCTGTTTATAAAATAAAAGGTCATTCTGTGGCTGCTGAAACAGTGGAAGCTGGAATAGACAAAATGTGAGCATCAGTGAGGAATGATTGGAAGGTATGAGAGCAGGAACAGTGTCTTCTCACAGCACCTTTAATATATTGAACAATAAAGGGAACAGAGATAAACATAGGACTCTAACTTGGGCAACTACCTTAAATTAGTAAACTCTAGAGGCTGCTGTAACTTTAATTATAGGCTGATATAAACAGCCATGATTTTCACTGTCTTCTGAAACTGGATAACCACAAGCTTTGGCAGATGACCAGAAGAATCCATCTCATCAGTGTGCATCCCAGAGCTAACTTACTTCTGCTCCTGGAATATAAAACACCATGAATCATGAAGAAAAGTGAATGAAGCTGATTGTGAAAGCTCTGCAATGAGATAAAGGGAAAGAGGCACTTCATCAGGCAGGTAGCTCTAATGTTACTCAGGGATTGAGAAAAGAATAACCAACACCTTTTCTAAAACTGCAAAGCTAACAGAAAAGTGTTGAGCAGTGGGCTTCTCCCTGCCCCAGATTAAGCATTTTCCAACCAAGGTTTATGAGTGACAACAGGGAAGTGATCCTTCCAGATGTGTTAAATATCAGAAATTAAGCACAAATCCTATACACTTTATTCATGTGCCTGCAGGTGTGGCTGCAGCTCACATGCTTTCACAGGAAACAATTAAAAAAACCCCTTCATTATAAAACCTGATGTTGATGTCCAGTCTCTGACATCACACTACTTCCTACTTTGGGGAAGGTATCCTTGAGCAGTAGGAAGCTCTTTTTTCCTCTGGATAAGACAGATAAATGACTTTTCACAGAACATCTTAGAAACTGAAGCAGTTGCAGCCATTTGTCTTAGTAGTCCCTGAAATAAGGACAAGATCACCCCTGGCTCATTCACCTAATTTGATGTGCTTCAAAACATTTCTGTCACACTGATCACAACACGCAGAGTGAAATACGAGCTGGCTTCACACTAACTGCAGAAGGAACAAAGACTGTGGTTGCAGCATTACCCAGCAACACTTCGGAAAACTAGAACCACTGGGAGTTTTCACTGCATCACAGCTTTGCAGTGTGGGGGATTTTTGAACCAGTACTGCAGATGGCTCCCACTGGACCATGGGCTGATATATCAGTAAAATTAATCTAATGTGAAAAAGACATGTAGCTGTAGTAAATACACACACACACACACACATATATATATAATACAGATGCA
Organism: Nicator chloris; assembly: GCA_013400495.1. NCBI lineage: Eukaryota > Metazoa > Chordata > Aves > Passeriformes > Pycnonotidae > Nicator > Nicator chloris. The sequence continues at coordinate 16,183 of WAAE01005178.1, read as the reverse complement.
GAGTAGGAGAGTAGAGGAGAAGGAGGTTAAAGAGTTAAGGATTTTAAAATTAGACAAGATATGATTCATTGACAGTTGGTCTCAGTAGTGTGGCCAGACTAATTAAAATATCATCAATAATCCATTAGATGACTGGCAATAGTTTATGTGCAGCAACAATTTGTTAAAATAGCTCCATGTATTTCATAGCAATGGAATTTACAATTTTGTTCAGAGGGGAAAATAAACAAACAACCCTTTTAGTTTTGAAGAAGAACTTAAAAATATATGGTGTAATCCATTGCAATGTCATGTGCGTGACTCCAATGAGCATCTGAAACAATGCCTCTGACTTGTGTGAATTGATCCAATTTATCTTAATTCTGTTCCCCAAGGCTCAGGGCCCCTATGCTCAGCAAGGCAATGGCTACATAATTTGGCATTTCACCAGGGTGCCACCAAATTCAGCATTCCCTTGTGGAATTCCCTATTTTGCTGCAGGCAGTTGCTCAACCTTTTGTTTTCTGTCTTCTGACTTGCCTCTTACCTCGTCTCCTTTCCCCATGGGGAGGAGGTAATTGAATTCCAAGGCGTGCTCCCTCTACTCCTCCATGGAGTCACGCAGCAGGGGGTTGGAAAGTGACCATCTGAGTGCAGCCTGTGGCCAGGAGCAGAGTAAAGCATATTGGAACACATGCTGGGCCTCAAAAAGAGGAGAGCAGCTACGGGACCTGGGCAAGGGCTCCTGGAACTGGCTGCAAGATCCCTGCTTCCCTGGCAGTCATGAGAAAGGAAGTTCAATTTATATTTCCAAAATAACACTATGGGAGCCAAGATCTTGGGTACAGGCTGGGACCCTTTGAAAGGATGATAAAAAAAAATCCCAGCCTTAGGAGTTATGGGGGCAGGAGGGTGGTTTTGCAAAAAATCAAGTGTTGCCAAGTCCTGGTCATCTTCCCACTTTGTCCAAATCTTGACAAAAAATATTATATCTTAGGACAATTAAATATAGTTTATTTAGTTTTAAAAATTTCTACATAAATGCTTGTGTGTAGAAATTAATTGTCTGTTAATTTTCTCAGTACTCTCACATATATGGTATGAAATGATATTTTGGCTTGTGTCACAGAAACGAAAGGGGTGCTTGGTGATGCACAGCCCTTCTGCTTGAGCCCCCCTCCTACCTTTCCCAAGTTTTACTCTCCTTTGACAGACTCACACTTACCCATGCTCTGTCTTAGCAATTACACAAATGGCCCACAGCAACTGTTTTCCCCCAAACCCAGCACCTTCATGCTGCCCCACTCCAGCAGGCTGGATCTCCCACAAGGACTGTCAGTCCCCTGCTTCGAAGATGAGAAATAGTGTTGCTTTCTCTCCTGCTGAATGAGGGTCAAATGTGCCCACACCTTTCCCTCCGCCCTGGTTCCCTTCCGGTGCTTGTGACGTGCTGCCTTCTGTCATACAGGGAACATGAGGAGGCCTAGAGGACACCACTTGAGTGTCCTCAGCTCCAGGTTCTGTCTGGGACCCTGCAGCCCATCTGTGCTTATGTGATGCTGTGTCTTGGCTCTAATAAGCATTTTCAGCCATGACCATGTCATTCCTCCTACACTTGTAATGCTACCTTTCATTTTTTTTTACAATTAGAGAACAGTATTGCCTGGGAACTCCTGGAAAAAGCTAACATATTTTAAACTGTTTAGTTGAAATAAATAGTAGCAAGTTTTTTGAGGGTGAAGCACAGGGAAAAATAATCTTTTGGGGTCATGAAAAATGTCTAGAGTATGGTAAAATAGAATTTTGGCCCATTTGGCAAAGGGAAAGTTTTTCTTCTGGAATTCTTGCAATGAAGCAGTTTTGAGAAAAAAATTCATTCACTACAATATTGTCCTATCTTTGTAAAGCACCATGCTATGAGTATGCCCTTTGTCTTTATAACTGTACATTCCTATTAGGAAAAAGAGAAAGTAGTTCTTGCAGCATGATCACTTTGTCTCCTTCTCATCTCACTATGACATAATGAAATTGGAATTGGAGGGTTAGGACAGGATCTTGAAGGTCATACCACTCTGGCAGCTTCCAGCTCAGAATAATAGACAAAGCTGTTTGCAACAGTACAAGTTCTACCTTTAGATTTATCAACCTTCAGGAATTTGAAATCAGCTTTTAACACATGAGTTTCAATATAGAGAGGTGGAGCTGAAAAAAATTAACATATTTTTTCTTTACAGGAAAGGACAATTGCCAGGATGTCATATCTGTGCTGGGCAGTGGAGCGAGGCTGCACAGGGGCTGTGAGGTGCATGTGGAGGCCTCCTTCCATTTGACAATACAATTCCAGACAACATCTCTGTTGCCCTTGGCTGTGTCACTGTGAAGCCTAACTCGGCCTTGGAAGTCTCCTGCTTTTCTGTAGTAATATAAAAGTCTAAACAGATCAGACTTTCTTTTGTCTGCCATTTAAGCTTACCACCGGTGTTGATCATCCCAGCATTCTTGGTTTGTGATTGCATCCTCATGTGGAATAGCAGCAGAGGGAAAACAAAGCTCTTTCTGGTTTTTGTTTTATGCACCTGCGTGTGTGTATCTGCACACATCAGTGGCTTACAAGACACTGCGCCTGGATCCTGCTAGGAAGTAGGAACAAACACTGCACCAACATAGCAGGGAAGAGGACTCGCAGGGAATGCAGTGGTGTATTGTGTTAGTGACTCATGATTTCAAATAGTTTGAACTGGGCTGCAAATCAAAGCATAGCTGCAACATGTTGCACTAAGAATCTCTAGATAAGAAATTCCATTTTGTGGCCAAATGTGACAACAAACTGTAAAGACATTTTGTATGAATTACCTAAGGTTTGACTACATCCCCTACTCTTACTTTGTTAAAACACTGGTATGATGTTAACAAGTGATAAATTTTCTAGATAAAGTATATGCACATAATTAACAGAGATTGCCTTGTCTTAATCCTTAAAAAGAATAGAATAGCTTGTTTCAGGTTGTTTTACTTGTAAGATCTGGGTCCTGTAAGCAGTTGTGCACATGGACACACCTTCACTTCTGCCGTCTCATGAACTTAACTGGGGAAGTTAAATGTGCATGTAGAATTTGATCAGTGCTCTTAAAAATCTTTAAAAAATTAGTAAACAAAGCCAAATATAGAAAGATTAAGATTTATTCTGACAAATAGTATATAAATTTGGCTAGACTACATTTACAGAAAAAAATTTGTTTACGAGCCTTCAACAAAATTTAGTAAATGTCTTTAAAGTCCTGTGTACTTCTTAACAATGCAAATGTCATCCTTCTGGGGGAGGGGGAAGGGAAATGATGTGAAGACCCTTTAGTTTCTAGGATGTCATGCTGCTTGTTTTTCACAATATTGCCAAAAGGTTCTAATAGCCTCTTTTTCATTAGTGTTTCTTTGTTCATTCCTGAAGCTATATAAAGTGAACAAGCTTGATATGGTATCCATTCTCTATAAATTATCATAACTGAGTTTGGTTGCTCTTTTTACCTTTGTCCAAAGTTTGTTAGAGGTTTAGAGCAGAGAAATGTGTGCAACAAACTTAAAGTAGAGAATTAATATGAACTTTGAAATGTCAATGTGAGAAAACAGATATTGATATTTCTGAATGTGTAATTATGCTTTATTTATTAAAACAATCATTAGCCCAACATAAAAAAAAATCAACAGTTGGACTTTGTGAAGTCTTTACTAATTTAAATTTCTCAAACAGCTTTCAAAATTTTAAAAGATTGTTTAAATTACATGTTATACTGTTAGTAGTCCTATGCAGTTGAAACAGAAAAATCAGAAAATAACAGCCGCTTATTTAAAAAAAGTGTCTGCAGATTCCCCTATTAAAAACAGTAGTAATAAATATAATACAGAGTTTAGTGATGCTTTCCCTTTAGTGATTCATTATTCAGTTTATATCTCCTATCTTCATATGAAAGGCACAGAAATTATATGGATTAAAAAAAGCCCACTTAAATGGCTGCTGTTCCTCCACCTTGTTATAAGCGTATGCATAAAATCACATTTTCTTCCTGTAAAGAGCCACTTAGGTCTGAGGAAAGTATTGTAAAAAAACTGCACAGAACAGAGCTATTTCCCTCCTACTGCCAACTGAACAGGTCTAAGTAATTGCTGACGGCACAGTCATCTCCTATTAACTGTTTTTTAGGTGCCTGTTGAAATACAGTGGTGGTAGTGATGTTTAATCTGGGATACTTTTCCTTACTTAGAAGGTGGTGTGACACAATCCACAGTTTTAGGACTAAACTGTGATTATTTCTGTTGTTTGAAAAGGAAAAAATTGAATTTTATGACAAATACATCCTGTGTCAAATTGGCTCAGTGCATCTATTTCAGACAATTGCCTATCAAAGGGCAGAAGCTAATTTGTGTGGCAAGAAAGCATTCCTAAATATTTAGATGCCTAAAAAGTTAAAATGTTAACTTTCAGTTCACACAATGCCAGAGTTTTGCTTGTGTTGTGGACTGCAGACTTGAACAGCAATGTCAGCTTTGTGCTATACCACTAGTGTAGCTCCAAATGACGTTTTAGTAACAAATAGGAACAAACTCAGATTTATAGCATGAGAATGAATTTGAGACATTAAGCAAATTTTACAAACTATCGGACGCTGCTTTTCTTATTTTGTTACTGTTTCTAGGTTGCTGTAGATGGTATGACACGGATGAAAGACATAGAAATACTTGACTTGAAATTCCAGGATTAAAAAAAGAATCTAATGTCTTTTGCAAGACAGTCACCATCTGATTTCACTGCAGATGGAGAAAGAAAAACCCCTTATGTTTTAGTCTCCCATGCCCTCCTTTATATACTACAAGGGAAAATGTATCATGTTCACTGAGTGGGAGATAGATTACATTTTAAAAGAGTACTTAAGGGTTTTCTGCTCTGCAGAGGAAGAATGCAACACATAAATTGTTAACTCTGCAGCAATAATGTGCAAACAGAAATAATCATTCAGAAAAAAATGTCAACGTAAGCATCCCATGGACAGTGAGGTGATATTAAATGACAATACTAGCTACAGATGTTTTCATTTGAGTCTTGGTTTGATGGTAGCTCTAGGAAGGAGCTGGAAGAGAGTAAGCAATACTCTGTCCTCCTCATTTTTGGTGTTTAATGAGCACCCTAACCAGTATGGGTTTCGTTGGATGAGGCTACTAATTATTTTGTAGTCAGAAAGTGCTCTATAAAAGGCATAAGAGAGTAATTCAATGCAGTTTCCTTTTATCTGCCTTGCCAATTGATGTCTATACAGAGCAAGCAGGGCTCCCCAAACACATCAGTCTGTTTCAGATACACAAGATTAAGTAGCAAGTGACATTCAAGAGCAATCGGCCCACCCAGGAGGAGTGAAACCAGCGGAAAAGCTGTCAGATTCCGCCTTTTCTCCATTAATCTTGAAGCTTTTCAATGCTGCCAGGTCGCATCTCCATCAAACAAGCTGGGAAGAGTGTCGGGCTATTTTCTTTAGTCTCCCCCTCCCCTCCCCATCACCCCATTAACCCCTGCCATGCCAGGTTCTTCTGGTTTGGGAGCAGCTCTTATGTTAACACCAGTAGGTGGGGCAGCACAAAGGGCTGGATGAAGCCCAGTGTCGACCTTCTTTAGGTGCAGGCCGACATTTAGGTGGTTAGAACAGGATGAGGCAGGGGTTTCCTCCATGATGGAACTGTTAAGAATGCTTATGCAAGAAGGTAGGAAATAACAGGTGTGTTTGTCTTCTGTAGCCAGACCATATAATGAAGTATTCTCTTCCAGGTTGGTCTGTTTTGGAGTGAGCTGTATTTTCCTTAGTGTAGATCAGAAGTGTAGATATGTGTATATTCACACTTTCCTTCATTTTCAGGTGATTTTTTGCCAATTTTAATTGTGTTGGCTGCATTATGCAAGATCCAAGAGTTGACCATGGCATAGATATATACCTTGTTCTTCCCTGGGTAGTTCCTACAGCGTGTTGGACACACTGTATAGCTGTCATGGAGTAGGTGTTCAGGCTGGCGGCAACCTTCAGAAGTTGAATCACAGAAGCAGAGGGTGGCTGAGTGGCCGGAAAGTGGCACAGATTGTGAAGTGCTCATGTCAGGAATAAGTGATAATATATGTTGGAACTGGAGCCAAGTGACTGTGTTCTTCTGATACCAGGGGATGGGCCTGCCTGGAAGGAAAGAGGCCTCTTTACTTGAGTTCCTAGGGATTGCACCCTGAGGATCATACTGGGGAGGGTGTGGTTTTCAGAGTGAGGTAACTATTGTGGAGGCAAAATCTAGATCTGAGAAACTAAATCTGTGAGTATAAAGAAGAGAAGTAACATGTAAAGGCAACAGTGCAGCTCTAGTGTCTCTGACAGCAAATGTCTTGGGAAGATTATATGAAACATATAGGCATCATATAGTGATAGCTCCTTGGATAGACTTCTAGTTTGCAGTAACTTGTAGATAAGGAATTTCCCTATATTGAGGTGACATTTCTCTCCCACCACCTCCCGCTTTTTGCTACAATGATATAATTGCAGTGTTTACTTCTCTATTTACTATAAATCTCTTGTGTTCATTTTCTACAAGTGATATTTGAATATCTGACAGTCACAGACATAGGGACAGTGGATTTTTTTCTGCCATAAATCAGAGAGTGAGAATCATGAAAGATGTGTGCTCCTACCCAAATCACATACCACTCCCCCCTTTCTCACTTTCAAGCAGTATTGAAGCAAAGCAGAAACGGTCAGAGAGGAGCTGCAAAGTAAAATGATTTCAAGTCTTAAACATGTGAAGTTGCTGTTCTGCCCCCAGGAGGAAGGAGTACAAGGAGGATGTGGCAATGGTCAGTCTGCAAGGAATGTTTACTTGTATCCTACCCTGGTAGATGCACCCTGGAAATATCTACCAGATCTCACCTTGAATGTTGGAGAGGGGGACATACTTTCTCTAAGCTATCCACTCCCGAACACCATTTGTAATTCTCTCTCTGTGCTGTTACACAGCAAAAAGAAGTGATATGATTTGGTTGGCAGAGTTTTTCTTTTACAAGAATTTAAGAGGATTTTTTTTTACTACTGCAATCTATGTTAGCCCTTGTTTCTCCCTATTAGCTACTGTTAAACCAGATGTATCTTACTTAAACATGCAGAAACTGCATTAGAAAATACAACTGCTTTTCAGTTACTGCTTTAAGTATGCTGCTAGAGAGTATGTTTCAATATATTTGGGTTCTAAAGCTATGTTTGTAGATAATAGGCCTTCATATTTTTATAGAATTCTGCCTTTAATGGCTAGCTGTGTGTAGTTCATTCTCCATGCTCTTTATCAGTCTCCTGTCTGAGTTGGTCTGTTGTTTCAATTGGTCATTCTTCACATAAAGCACAACTCATGGTAGCCTTTGTAAACTGAATTCTGTTTTAAGGCAGTGCAATCTGCAGCAAATGGGATATTAACACATTTAATGGTTATATGGGAGAGAAGAAACAGGCTCCTGGAAAAGTAGTTGTGTCATTCTCAAACATATATGCAGAAGGACAAATAATGTGTGATATAAAGAATAGTGTGAGGGGGAAACAACCAAAGGTGAGAACAGGCTGAAAATGGTACTCAGAAAGTAACAGCTGTATGGCACAGGCATAAGGGAGAAACACCTCCACTATTACTTTGTTCATACTGGCAAGTAAATGTTCATATATGCAAAAATAATGCATTTTAGGTAAAGAAAATTTTGTATGTCAGAACAGATAAAGACTTTAATACTTAATCAGTTGTAATCTCAGAATGGCTGGTTGAAGTTGGCTAGCATGTTGTGCACTGTGACCCAGTGCAGTGTCATGTCATGTTGTTAGCAGGTGTGATTACTCAGGCCTTTATGAACAATCAACACATTAAAGGTGAGTCATTTCCCCTCTGTCATTGCACTGAACATGCAAGCAGAAACATATGGAAGTGCTGAGATAGTCACTGAGGTACTTAGTGTTTACTATTCTTTGGTTTGTACTCAGCTGACAGAGCAGGAAAAAGAATAATGACATTACAGTGCCGGTGTAGGAACTGAATAGACCACTTGAGTAAGACACTCTTTCCCAATGCTCACGACTTACCCACGCACCTGGCATTCACCAAGCCCACACAGCCAGTATGTCCCACTCCTAATTTTACACAATGGCTAGACATGAAGTTTTTCCATTATGTTCATCTATAATTCGATGACATTTATCTTTACTAACAAGTAGAGTAGCTGTCTGTTCTCCACAATGGATTACTGCCAATATACAGAAATGAATGACCTTAAAATGTCTCCCCTAAATATCTCTCTACAGTTTCTTTTCCCATGCATACTCTTTGCCATACTCCCCCACCTTTCAACTGCCTCCCCATCCCAGACTGAAAAATAAACTGTTACCAGTTGCATCATTGTAAAACAAGATTTCTGTCCTACTTTCTTTTTCTCTTCATTTTCTACCTTGATTACCCATGTCCTTTTCCTACTCTTTTTTCCTGCCTGTTGCTCTATTTTTTTTGTTTTGTTTTGTTTTCCTGTCTGGTTTGTGTTCCTAATTAAGGATAACTGATCTGTTTGTAGCCTTTATAGCATCTATACTCACATTATGTCACACCTTTCCATAGTTGTAACTACTTTAGTACTGCTAATTGCTCTGGTCTTCTCTCATCTCTATTTCCATTCAAGCCTTTCATCATCTACCAAGGGGTTTAAGCTCCAGTGATTTTCCTTTCAGTTATTTGAGTTACATTTCTTCACAGCTTAATCTTTCTTTATAGGCATAAGTCAAACATGAGGTTTGGAACATGTTGGTTGTGCCTGCTAGACTATGCTAATAAAGGCTGCAAGACCTTCCGGACATGCAGCCTTAAATGGTATATAACTAACTTTGGAAACAACATTCTTTCTAAATTTCCATGCAAATTCCTGCCCTAAAAAAAAGGTGGGGACACGCCCTCCTCCTCCCTGACATCATCTTCACATACTGGTTATGGGTCCAACTGTTAAACCAGCACTGCCAAGTCTACCACCAAACCATGATCCCAAGTGCCACATCTACATGCCTTTAAGTACCTCCAGGTAGGGTAACTCCACTGCTTCCTAAGCAACTTGGTCCAATGCTTGAAAATTCTCTCTATGACGAAATTTTTCCTAAATTTCTATTTAAAACTCCTCTGGCACAGCTTGAGGCTACTTCTTCCCATCCTATAATCTATTACTTGTGAGAGGAGGATGACTCCCACCTGGGCACAACCTCCTTTCAGGCAATTGCGGAGAATGATAAGGTCTCCCCTGAGCCTCCTTGTCTCCAGGATAAACACCCCCAGCTCCCTCAGCTGCTCCTCACAGCACTGGTGCTCCAGACCCTTCCCAGCTCCACTGCCCTTCTCTGGACTCACATCAGCACCTCAGTGTCTTTCTTGCAGTCAAGGTGTGGCCTCACCAGTGCCCAGGACAGGGGGACAATCCCTGCCTGGCCCTGCTGGCCACACCATTGCTGATCCAGGCCAGGATGCCATTGGCCTTCTTGGCCACCTGGGCACACCCTGGCTCATGTTCAGCTGCTGTCACCAGCACCCCCAGATCCTTTTTCACTGGGCAATTTTCCAGCCACTCTTCCCCCAATCAGTAGTCTTCTGGAGTTGTTGTGACCATTATAATCCACTTCCATCAGTTTATCCCTCCTGGATCTGTATTGCATTAATGAAAAACAACTAGAAATTCCAAAGGTTGAGAAAAGAAAGGTTCACTACATTCCTGCCTTTGTCTCATTTTCTTCAATTCCTCTTTATTTAATATTTCTACATATGCAGAGTTCAGACACGTATCTAAAAAAAAAAATAGCTTGGAAAGAGCTAAATTACTACTTTATTCTCAGTCTTCTTGTAGTGTTTCCTAAAAAAATTCCAATTATCACCCTTCAGTGGATCAAGAGATTCAGAAATGTGTTTTCCCAATAAGGTGAAGTTATTGTCTAATATACTAGAATAATGTAATACTAGAAAAACTGATGTATTAAACAATTGCCAGCAACCATTCCTTGGAACAGACCAACTCACAGACGAGTAAGTGAAAATGATGGTAAGTTTAACATCTCATCTAGGTATTCATTAAATTCAACGTCTTCCATGTCAGTATCAGAAAAATCTAAGTAAACTTTTGGCAGAAGTAAATATTTAGAAATGCTGCAAGACCACTAATACTAAATCCTATTGGGGATCATCATCTTCTTGCAATGATGCTTAGGGCAATATGTTCCAATAACATTTCATTCTTTGTTGAAAAGCTCAAAGGAAGTTTGATCCCTGACATTCATATACACACAGTATAAAGAAAGGGAAACTGAATTTTCCTTACAACCTCAGAGTCCAACAGAAAAATGAAAATCATGAGTCTGCCAATGAAAAGAATAAAATTATTCATGTGCTGTCTGTTTCTCTGAAAGGCTTGCTTGTAATGCTTGAAGGTTGAAAAAAAATAGGATACCTATTCATCTATGGTGCATGAGGTTACATAATGAATAACTGATGTAGAGGACCTCTTATCTCTGCTTGGGTATAAAAGAACTCTGTGAATGTGAATGTAATTTTGCTGGAAAAATCTAGATCAACTTACAGATTTGGCATTTTGAAATTTAGTATTAGACCATTTTGATCTGCTGTGAAGCATTCTGGGGAGTGTGGAATAGAGTGGGGTTATTTTATCTTTATTAACCTTATGGGCTTCCTGTGATTCACAGAGATGTATATAGTCGAATAAGACTGTTGTTTCAAAGCCAGCAAGACAAGCACTCAAAAGAGACAAGAGGCATTACACAGAATATCTAATAAAGTTCTAGATTTCTGCAACCATATACTCAGCTGGACTTTAACATCCTTTTACTATCAGATTAAAAACAAAAAAAAAATTGTGATTTTTCATACACTGGTTGACTTTATGGGCTCTTTGGAATTCATATCTCCAATCTAATTTTGCTGGTAATACTTTTTATTTATTTATTTATTTGTTTTGTAAATTCTTTTTTAGAGGCCTTAAATACTCTTTCTTAGCTAATATAGAAACAGTTACACTTCCTGTTATTCCACTGCAACAGTGATACAAACAGGAGCTGTGGACCACAAAATGCACAAAAACCAGCAGTCTGGCAGCTGTCTAACATTGAGAGTCAAAACCGAAGTCTGGACTTGAAAATGAATGTATCTGTATAGGTATCCTTGACTATTTCATTTTCTGTTTACATTTCTAATCCCTCCTCTCCTCACAGTTCTAGAAGAGACTTTGTGCAAAGTAATAAAAGAAAGACAACTCAGAGCTACAAACACTGGGGTTTCAGAGCAACTGCTATATATTGTATTACAGGAGCCAGGAGCTACAACAAACCTTCAATTTTCATGCTGGATGTATTTTCTAACAGAAGAGTAAATTGACAGTATTCTTTCGATAAAGTGGAATTCTCTGTGTCTCTGTAGTGGAGACATGTGATGTGTTCAAGAATCCATACAGGATTCATATTCTACACACAAGTTTCAATTACTGACTTATTTAGAAATCACAACTTATCTGCAGTACAGCAGTAATGTAGTAGTATAGCAGCATAGCAGCTAAAATGATAGACCTGAATTGTATGTCACCTTTTTTCAGAGTATGTCAAAGAAATGTGCCTCTCCCTGGCCAAAGGTATTTTATTTTGTGAGCATTGTACATCTTCCTACTGAGTAATCATGCCTGCTTTAATTGTTGCTCACATACTGCTAGTCCAAAGACTAAAAGCATTTGTTGAGACCGTTTTAGCAGCACTTTGATTTATTTCTGAGAAAGTGGATTTTAATACCAGAAACTGTGACAAGCTCTTCCTTGTAATGGTGCTGTACATTGGCAGGGCATTCAACAGGAAGTTTTGTAGTAGATGTGTAAGTATGTCAGGCAATGGAGGCTTTAAAAAACCCTACTGAGCAAAACAAGAAGCGAACACACTATTCATTATACAGGTAATATTATCAGGATGAGGATAATTCGTTGTTATACACTGGAATGTAGAAAGTACCCATTATCTTGTGACTCTGTAATGTGAAGTGCACATCACTTAATGGTCCCCTCTGCAAGCTCTGGGGCAGCCACTGAAATCCTCAGAGATGGCTATTGTACAGGTACACCAATGCACAGCAACTGGCTGAAACATTTATGCCTTAAAAGACCCCAGGTCCACAGAGATGTGTTACATGTTGCCTCAGTTCTTGCAGATGTCTACCAGGTTATAGGCTCCATTTGAGGCACAACGACAAAGACTGAGCAAGGTTGATTCAGCTCTGGTGAAAACAGTCTCCTGGGTAAGAGGCACCCTAAGTTCTGAGGAATTTTGCTCAGCCTAAAGCTACTGATGAATTCTTCCTTTTATGGGAATGATGTTTGGCATTGACCTTTTTCTTAATTTTGTGCACCTGACTGGTATTTTACAACAATAATGCTGACTGGCACGTAGATTCTTTCACATTAAGAATTAAATACATTTAGACTGATCCTTGCCTGGTTAATTTAAGTCACTTTATCTTGCTGTAAGATTCTGCCATGCCTCATGACAAAGGCATCAGATACACCCAACAATAAAAAACACCAGGTGGAAAAGAACACAAGTGACAGGCAGTACTCAGCTGAGTTAACGCTGCTTTTTGTATTAACTGGTTTACCATGCTGAATTGAAAGGATGAGTCTTGCTCCCTGCGATGGAGAAGGCACTCACAGGGTCTGTTTTTAATTACAGTGTCATTCTTTTTCTGGTATGGGGCTTACTGAGAAGTTATCATGGCCCAGAGTACAACAACTCACTTTTAATCACACATGAAATGCATAAAGAAAAGAACGCTTGCTGGTGTTTTGAAAGGCAGGGCTGTCTTGATGGCTTAGGCCAGATGCTTTCTTGGCAGATGGTGTAAGGGCAACAAGATGAATACACTTTCTCCTTCTAGCTTACCAGCTCTGAATGCTCCTTAAGATACCATGTTCAAAAACACAGCAGCAACTTCATCATCCAACAATGAACAGTCAGTCATGGCCTCTTTTGAGGATTTCATCTGCACAGCTTTGTCTCACTTCTGGAATCCTTCAGCTTGCCCTTAATGACAAGTAGACTTTGGCAAAGCACTGAGGATTGGTTAGCTAACACACTGGATTTTATTCTTATCTTTTTATTTCCATTGTTTGTATGCTGCTATTTCATATGATAGTCAAAGGTTGTTACTTCTGACAACTCAGATAATTAATCTCCCACCAACAGCTCTTCCTGTGCAAGGAGCAATAGTTTCCTCTTTATCGAAACACTCTAACCCAGCATTTTGTGGCAAAAAACAGCCTCTGCATTTCTTTGAAAGAGAAATTGTTTCTCTGTTCATTCCTACTTCATCATGCATTACTTTCTCATTATCTTCCAAAGTGGCCAGAGTCAGTATCATGAAACTTTGGAAAATGCAGGTTTAATACCTTGCATCTGTGATAAGCAACCATTTGATTTCTTGATACAATTTTGAAAACATGGACACACAAAACAGAAGTGTTGCAAATGCCATCTCATTGATAGGCAGTTTCCAAACCCACTTCAATGCCAGAACAGAATGGAATGTCTTGTGGACATGGCCAAGCCTCAGCAATTCATAGAACTGTTGAGGTTGGAAAAGACTGTCAAGATTATTGAGTCTAATCATTCACCCATGTTCTTCTTCCCGTCCCTTATCCAAACTAGAATATATATACCTATGTGTATCTTACCTGGCATCTCCTTCTGTAAAAAAAAGCTACCTCAAGAAATTATATGGCAGTGCATTTAAAGTTCCTAGAAACTGTAAAGTAAAGAAGCTAATTAAAACAGCTACATACTACATAGTAACCTGTTCAGTATATTACCATTGTCAGTTTTTGAAAACAAGTTTAAAGAATATATTTTGTCACAGAACTTTGGAATTTCAAGCTAAAGCTCACATACTGTTTGGCAGTCTGCCAAAAGCTGAACTTTGCCTGGATTTGGATGAAAATTTGATGAAATTTACTTTGCTTATATACTTGGCTTCTTTTAGAAGAAAGTGTTGTTGCTACTGTTGTGGAGGAAAGTAAAGCATTTTATCCACTGGAAACAGGCAGCTTGATGCTTAAACTGAGTTGTTAACTTCATCTTGAAGTTAAACTTGATGCTTTAACTGAACATTTTCATTGAAACCTACATATTTAGTTATGGTGGTGTTAGCTCTAATGTTAAGCTGCAGTTAAGTGATTAAGGAAGTATGGTTTCAAGTAAAGTTTACACTTTTTATAACGAACTGTTCTTTCTTCAGTCCTTAAATAAGGACCAGAACAGTAAAGTTATCAAAGGAATATCTTAACACTTCGCCTTTCCTAAACAATTTGTGCTTAGCAAATCAGCATTTGTTTCAACAGTTGCAATCCTGATATACATTGACCACTATCACATCGCAGTTTGCAGTCCTGATGAATAACTTCCCTTTCTCCTTCATCTATTTTATTTGTGACTACACACAAATAATCATCAGATTGGCAAACTGAGTTACAAATGGAAGGTAAATACTAGTAGACCAATCATCACCACTGGCACCGTTCTAGCAAGAAAAGAACTCCCATTTGTTATTTATTGACTACATTCATTTGACTCTTTACTTGTTGTTTTGAAGTTTATAAGACAAAGTTTGTAGAGAGACATGACAACACTTTCAGGCCAACCGATGACAGAATTTTATTGGAAAAAAATACCAGCTCAATAAAGAAAGTGAAAAAGGAGACCACCCTCAGTACTCTCAATACCCTAAATTACTATCTAAGATTTATTTATGTATGTATTTATTTCTTCTATAGATCTCTGGATATGTCTCACACATTGAAATAAAATTGCTAAACCCAAAGTATTTCAGTGCCATCAGAAGGCAGTTAAAAACTACTTAATCAATTCCATGTCTGACTGCAACTTGTTAATGAGTTACAAATTACTTCATTGAAAACAATAATAAAAATCAGAGTAGCAGTTTATTTTTCCCAGTTTTCAGCTGAAAATTTTCAGTGTCTCTATTTGATAGATTGACAAGACTGGTATTCCAGACTCCCTGCTTCAGAATCTGATTTACAAGTCACTGCCAAATTTACGACATTTTCTACTTCTGAGAAAATTCTTAGGCTGTTATCTTTCATACTTAATCAAATGGTGGTTAGGGTTAACTGCACTTCGTGGCAGAAACACATTTCATCAGCTCAAGGACAACAACTAACTACAATTCCCATTCTGAGTAATGTTTTGGCTTTGCACTGGGCATGATTTATGGATAAAAGAAATTAAAGCAATGGCTACCAAAATTATTTGGCAAATGACAAGCCATTGGCCTGAGAACAGATAAAAGAAAGACCTTGATGTGCTTACTTCATATTCAAAGCCTAGAAAGGAATCTGATTAGGTATTTTAACTCAGAAAGCCCTTACCAGAGAGGGAATATTGGTTAGAGCACCTATGTGGAAATGTGTATGAACTGTTATAAATAAAATTAGTCTGGAAATAAGAATAGAGCTTTGATGATAAGCCATTCTGGAGTAGTATGTGAAATATTGTCCACAAGGAATAAAATGTTTCATGCTAGCAACTCACAAGTGTGTAAGTGGGACTTGATGACAGGATAGAAGTGATCCTGTTGTTCAAAGTTAAAACTTGTGATTTGTATCTCTGGGTGGTTAACTTCTTGTATCTGAAACAGAGCCTTGAAAGGAGACTGCATTTCCATATATCTTTTTTGCACAATGTTTTAAATACTTTAATGCTGCCAGCTGTTTACCTGCAGGGGCCAGATTTACATTTGACTTCAGTGTATAATTTGGCTTTTGGGGAATGAAGGTAGACAGGGTTACTTTCTTTTGAAGCATCAGAAACTGGCCACAGAAAGTGATGGGATATTGGGGCAGAATTCACTAGTATTTTCACGATATTGAAAAAAGCCCCTTGCCTGCTTTTGTTCAAAGAGGTCCAAAAAGGACCTTGATTGTCAGATCTGTAGTCACAGAGGTTCCTGTCCTGTTTTCATAATGGAGTTAACAGTTTTGTATGTCTTCTGCCTTCATACATGGGGTTAGGCAGTGCTTACTTTCCTATTGCCAAGGCTGTGGTTGGGACACTGGTGACATGTTTAATTT
>WAAE01005177.1:0-17141 GCA_013400495.1 Nicator chloris | reverse complement strand
GAGGAGAGGAGGAGAGGATTTTAGAATTTGGGCTTTGCCACAACATTTGACTCTTATCAAAACAGAAAAGAAACTCACAACAGGAAAGAAACAAATCCATTTTTCTGCTAATCCAGTCTAGTTCCATGCTTTGTGATCAGTAGTAGACCGAAAAGTACTCCCTGTATAATCATTTGCACATTTTTCACGCTATTCACTCCACAGGACCAAGCCCTCTTTCAGCAGCCTGTATAAATAGTGTGCAATTAAGTGGCAGCTGTTCAGATTTCACATTGTCCTTTTATTAACCGTACAGGTTCACATTCAATATAGCAAAAATATTCTCTTCTGCAGTCACAGATTCTCTTATATTATCCGATCTGTGATATTGTTTTCTGCTACCACATTTGAGAATTTCACAATAATAACAAGTGTGTGAGGTGGTTTTTATTATTTTCATATTCTGTTTAGAGAATGAATCTGCTCTATATCATCATCTATATTCAGATCACGGTTTTCATTTATTTCAGTTTTATATTTGAATACTGAATATTTATGTTAGGGTATAGGCAGACACTTCAGGCACACTTTAAGGCACTGTCCCTTTTTTTTCCTTGATCTGGGTTCAGCCCCTGAGCAATTCTGCTTGCCTCTGCCTGCCTGTCTCATGTAACTGTGAAAGAACAGGGGAGGAGTACTTGTGTGTGAATGTGCATGTGTTTGTGTGTGCATGCCCTGAGAGGAAGGAGGAAAAGAAGTCCGGCTTCATAGGAAATTCACATCCTATTCTCAAGGATAAGAGCATAGAATCACAGAATCACCAAATCATAGAATTATCCAGGTTGGAAAAGGCCTTTAAGATCACCGTGTTCAACCATTATCCCAGCACTGGCAAATCCACCACTAAACCATGTCCCTAAGTGCTACATCTGCATATCTTTCAAACACCTTCAGGAATGGCAACTCAACCACTTCCCTGACAAACCTTTTGTCTTGGTTTAAGACAATTATGCAAGGTGAAGACTCCAAAATTCATTATCTCTCCTTTTAGTTTTTAATCACTCCTCTTCACCAATAAGGGGATGAATGCAAGAAGATACAAGTGAAAAAATAGCCATTTACTAAAAAAAACCAGCCACAACCAAGATAACAGTAATAACAACTAGATAGGAAGGTGCTGAATCCCAGGGACTCCCTGGCAACAGAGAAAACAAGCTGGTGGAGAAGCCCCTCACCCAGTATGGTGGCCTCCATAGGCAACTCTGTGGGCCAGAAGGCAAAAACAATATGGCAGAGAAGCCCAGACCACATGGTGGAGAGAGCTAACAAAGGAAAAACAACACGAGCCTCTGTGATTGCAAAAACTCCCTTCTTCCTCAGACAATACCCAAAAGGGACCAGGAACAAAACAAAATCCGGACACCAATTATTTTTTCTATAAACAAGAGTCAGTGCTGCCTGCTGTCTCACCTGACAGGGGCTCTCCTGGTGGGGGCAGCTCCAGCAGCAGCTGGGGTTATGAAATACTGTTTCACAGGGGTGTGGTAGGCAGCAGGAGTGGCTGGAACTGAGGCAATGGCTGAAAAACTCAGAGAGAGTTTGATGTCCTGGTGTAGCTGTCCCGAGTGGCAGCAGTGAAAAGGTCTGAAGGAAGCCTCCTTCCTGGTTGCAGAAATGGGATTGCCGTGGCAAGAGTGACCAGAAAGGTGTTGCAAAATTTGCTCGTAGGCAGCTGGGTTGTGGCGCTGCTGCGTCCCCCAGCAAGTCATAGAAAACATTATTTTTCACTTAAATCTTCTCATATTTGTCTCCTTATTGGTTAAAGGGAAGCAGCAGAAAACTAAAAAGTGACATAATTCACTTTGGAGTTTCCACCCTATAAAATTTTTTAAACTAAGACACCTTCCCAGAAAGAAATATTGCCTAATATTGAATCTAAACTGTCCCTGACACGAGGTCATTTGCTCTTGTCCTATCATTTGTTACTTGGTAGAAGAGACTGACCCCCACCTGTCTACAACATTCTTTCAAGTAGCTGTAGACAGGAATAAAGTTGGCCTGAGCTTTCTTTTCTCCCGGCGCTACCCAGTACCCTCAGCTGCTCCTTGTAATATTTGTGCTCCAGACCCTTCACCAGCTTCATGTCCCCTCTCTGGATTTGCTCCAGCATCTCAATGATGATCTGATTTCTTGTAGTCAGGGGCCCAGAACAGAACACAGGATCTGGGGTGAAGCCCCATCAGTGCCAAGTACAGGGAGACAATATTTTCCCGAGTCTTGCCGGCCACTATTTCTGATACAAACCAGGATGTCTTTGACTCTTTGGCCTCCTGGGAATACAGCTGGCTCATGTTCAGCTGCTGTTGATCAACACCTCCAGGTCCTTTCCTGCTGAGCAGCTTTCCAGCCACTTTTCCTCACACCTGTGGCATTGTATGGGGTTATTATGACCCTAGTGCAGCTCCTGGCACTTGGCCATGTCTAACTTCCTGCAGTTGAACTATCTCCATTGATTCAGCCTGTCCAGATCCCTCTTGCAGAACCTTCCTACCCTCCAGTAGATTGATATTCGTGTGCAATTTGGTATTGTCTGCAAACTTGATGAAAGTGGACTCAATTCCTTTGTCCAGATCATCCAGCTTGTACATTAGAAGTAATAGATTTAAGAACCTCCTTTGTTGGCTTCATTGCTTTTGAAGGAGCATGTTGTGTATCAAATAACAAAGACAACTGTTGCATAGAAGAAAAAAAATATCATCAGAGTAAATGTGTTCTGTATCAAATACAAGGGAACTAAATAAGGATCCAATAATGCTGACATACCATTAAATATTATGGGCATTTAATATGTGAACAATAATAACACAGATTATTTGTGTGTGATTTTCTAACGTTTTAAAGAACAAACTGTAGAAGGCAGGAGTTTAGATGCATGGCACACAGAGCAACAATGCTAACTTTTGCACAAATTATATAAAAGACTGAAGTCAGTAGCCCCAAAATGCATACCTGTGGCATTTATCTGCTAATTGATATCACTAGTGGATTTTCGTTCTCTGCATAGATAACTTAGAATGGATACACACATCAATAAACAAACTGTAAAGGAACACCGAACCTCAGTAGACCAGAGCAGTATTATATGTCCTGGAGAACAGGCTATACTAACTATTTTTCTTCTCTTTCACCTGACCCTGAAATAATCCTTTTTCTAATGCCTATCTCTCTTTCAGGCCTAGCTTTCTTACTAAAGTTTCATATTAGATTAAAATCCTTTTTGTCACTTCAAGTTCTGGCTCACACCTTATCTCCAGCTTCCACTGAATCATGCCCTACCTCTCTCTGAGGCCTCAGGTTCCATGCATTTATTTTCTCCATATACCAAAGGCTTTGTTTTGTCACCTCTGCATCACAGTCTTAGTGTTGATGGGCCACAGGAGAATTTTAAAACTGCAGATTCAAAGTTTTAATTTTCCTTTCTGTTACCCTACAGATCAGAGTAACAGAAATAAGTTATGAGAAAACTCCTATCAAACTACTGCATCTGTCATATGCAGTATGTAACATGAGAAAAAAGTCCTGAATTTTCCTCTGAAAATAAGTTTCTACTGAAGAAATGCAATCTGTAGTTTTCTTGAACAGAATGTAATTATAAACCAGATAGATTATTCAGATTAAGAGAAAAGAGGATTACTAAGACGTTTTCAATTACTTTTTCAAAGTATGTGCAGTATTTTTGCCCTTTTCGAACAGGTTTTTTTCTTTTACTTTAATCTGGTTCACAGGTATAAACCTTATTTTTCTGAAATTTGATGGGATGAAGCATCTGTGAATAGTATGAAAAGATTTCAGTTTTCCAGGACTGAATATTTGAAGAGAGGCACAGTGAAAAAAATAAAAATTTAGACACTGTCAAAAGCATCTTGGAGTGGGGGCTTCTACAACACAAGCTCACAGTACAATTAATAATAAACAAAGTATCTCTACACATAAATTGATGTTCATCATAAATGTCATGATTTTAACTGAAAACCTTAAGAGCAAATTAAAAAGCTGTATCCTTTGTGGTTATAATGGGAATTACACACATCACAAAAGGAACACCATCCAATGTATCTTATGGCAATGGAAGTAATAGAAGAAGTTAGAGCTCCTCACAACTTTTTTCCTGGTTCCTTCTTCAACCCACCCACCGACCCACCCACCCACTGCTTCCGTTTTCCAGTTCTGGTGAACTCTCTGAAGGTATTCGGATTCAAGGGGACATTTCCATCCCAGTGGTGTTTCTGCAGGTTGTTCACCAAAGGGACTCCTTGAGTATTCCCACATCCCACCTTTGCCTTCCCATATCTGCTCTATTGGGGCTGGTTTGCAGTAGGCTTAAATTGGGAATGATTCTGGCACAAAAGCAACCAAGACCATCAGGATCAGTGAGCCACAGTTGTGCCTTTTAGTACACCATTAAACTATTCTGATGTTAAATATGGCTCATTCAGAGCCAGTTCATATCCAGCTGATGTCAGCAGGAGTCTTGCAGGGATTTCAGTGGTCTTCATGCAAAGCCCAGAGAAAGCAAGACTTTTTTTCCTTGAGTGAGCAAGATAACAAAAATGGAACTGGTAATGATTGATTATGTAGGTCATTGTCAGTTCTCTGAGCTATGTGTTAGGTATGACGTATTAGGCTAACCCTAAGAAAAAGTAGTTTGTGATGGGGAGTAGAGATGACTAAATTCTAGGTCCTAGAGTACTTGTTTTGTTCATCTTGATGTGAATAGGACTTGTGTTTTACTGGGTCTTGGTAGGACAGAAATAAATTTAGAAGCAAATTTTGCCTTAGATCTTTGCTCACAGTGTCTATTGACTTAAATGAAAACTGATTTGACTTAGCTAGGGCAGAATTTTGTATGCACACTTTTGAATTTTAGTAGAATATATATCTATGTCCTAAGGTATTATGTTCACTTTTCTGATGTTGTTTTTAGTTGCCATTTGTTAGTTTTAATGTTTTTTAAAATAAATATGCATTCCCAGAAGCAAAATAAATTTAAAAATGCCTATTTTCACTGTTTCTCATTTTTATATTAACTATGCCCTGCATCCTCTCTAGTGCATGGTTAGATAAACAAGGCTTGGTTGCTAGAACCTGTGGCTCTTGGAGTCATTAAGAATAAAGTCCACAAGAACAACTTGGAAGTGCCCCTCAGATGACCAGCAGAGTATCAGGTATAAATCACACAAATATATCTCTGCTGCATTCCTGAAAGATACAATACTCAAAATGAACAAATGAGCAGAAACTAAAAAGAAGCCTGGAGTTACTGTAGAGTTTAATTATTCACTTGTGGGGTTTTTGATTGTTTTGGTTGTTGGGTTGTTGGACCCCTTTTTTTTTTAAATCTGTTTCTGGCAGTTGGAAGAAGCACAGAGATAGGAAAAAAGTCTTCCAAGCATTTAGGAGAACTTATATCCTCTCCAGAAATGTTTGCTTTATTTGTGGTAATACAGTGAGCTGTTCCTTTGGCAAGAGGAGGTACGCTAGGTTGTTCACACCACACGATTTATTTACAAGCTGCAACAGCTGTAACTCCATTTTTTTTCTGAAAGATAGAGGGAATGCAGCCAAGTGTAACATAAACACGCAGCTCTGATGTGTCTGTGATATCATCCTCAAAGACATTTCACTTGGAAAGATTGAATTCAGTTCTCCAGATATTACTTCACACTGAGAAAAATATAAAAACAATGCATTTAAAGAGTAGAGGGTCTGATTATTTATTTTTTGTTTATTTATTTATGGTGGAATGTAGCAATGTAATATGCTAAACAATCTTTTGATGGACATGAACAAAAATCTTTTCAACTTTTATTCCTTTATCAAAAAATGCAACCTTTCTGTTTTGCATGGCACCAGTTATCCAGTCAATATCATATTTTTAATGAAAGGCAAACTGTATATGAGTGGGATTCTTGAATATTTGTTTCATTTTAATGGTACTTAATTATCAAATATGTGTTCCCTCATGAATAGGCTGATTCCAAATGCATGACTAGGAGTTCTTACATGTTAAGCTGTTTTGGCCACTCATGTTGGGATGACAAATGGCAAATTTTATATCTCTTACAAGAGATGTGCAAAGGGAGCATAGTTTCTTTATAACACTTTAGTAAATCCCATCTTAGAGCTAGAAATAAGAAATTGCTTTGGTTCCATTCAGTGCCCCATTCCTCAAATTAACATTTTTCAAGATAAAGGATTTGGCAAGATTATCGCCCATTAAGCAATTGCCAACATAACCAGAGCCATGAAATGCTCTTTCTGAAAAAAGTAATAGGATGGGCTCAGCTGTGCAGCCTCAGATTTCCCCCTTGATTTTCTCTTGGCTAGAAGAATCCTAGAGTAGGGGTGTTTCCAGCATTCCTTTTCCCCATGAAGAGTAGTCAATTAAGGAATCATCCTTAAAGTAAAATTTAAACACTGTTAATCAATGAGTGGATGAGAGGTATGGAAGCAAATGTTACAAGTAATTAATTAAAATTAATTTAACTTTTTCCTCTTTTGAATTGTTCAGTTAGTGGAAAGAAGGTGATCGTGAGATTGTGAGGAATGTTGAGAAACATTTCAAGATTTCATCTCTTATTGTATAAATACAAAAGAAACACAGATGTGTCATGTAAATATTCATGTTAATAAATGAGTTGTTTTATAAAAATATTTAATAAAATTCTTTCAAATTTTGACTATGTAGGAGAATATTCCTCTGTCAACTTTATCAAATATTCTTGTAATCAGTTCACAGTAAAAAACAATTAAAATTTGCAACAAATATTTGAAGAAAACCTCTGGCAGCATCTTTGCAGCTCAAGTTGTGTGTGATGATAGTTGAATAGAGCTAGAGTGAGCTGATAAGTGGAATATTCACAAGAGAGTGAGAAAGATACAGCAGAAGAAAAACATAAGAAAATATGACTAACATATATTCTACTTGCTTGAAAGTTCTGCTTGCAAATTTCATGTTATCAAATAAAAAATTAACTAATAATCATCCAGTTCTGTTGATATTTGTCAGTGTCATGTAAATTGAGTGTGGATGTAGCCATTTAAATTTAGTAATTTTTTTCCATTCTTTCCACTTCATCGTTTGGAGCCTATGCCATTCAGAATTAGTTTTATGTCAACCTATCATTCTCTATGCATATCTGTGTATCTAAAGAATTTGTATTATTCATGATCCAGCAACAGAATAAAAGCAAATACCTCCCCTGAAACAAAACAAAACAAAAAACAACAAAAAACCCACAAAAACCCCACCAAAATCCAAAGAAGATAGATATTATTGCAACATTCAAAAAAATAGCATTATAGGACCATTTATGTACACTATTTCATTTTTTTCCCCTCAGGCTTAGAGGTGTGGAGAGATTTAGTTCATGTAACCACTGAAATATCAGTTTAAAAAAAGAAAAAAATACTTTCATAGATTTTGAAATTCAGAAAACCATAAATATGGCTACAAACCAAGGTGGGAATCTACAGTGACACAGACAGGCTCTTTGTGTCATCTCCCCATGGACCTGATCCCTCACGTGGCACTGCTGGAGCAGGGAGTGTGGGGAGGCTCACCACCCATCACATTTCTGCCTGCCACGAAACACAAAGCCGCGATGCTGGGGCGGAGGCTGAAAGTGAAACAGGACATTGTGGGGCAGAGAGAGACTCTGTGAAAGCCAAGCCCCAAGGTATCTGAGGAGTTGCTCTGACCACTGATATCCAGCAATGGCCTTTCCCAGCCACTCTTCCCTCCTACCCACCACACAAGTCCATGCCTGGTACAACACATGTTCCTGCCATGTCCCTTTCCTCTCCAAAGCTATGAAGCTCCCTTCCAGCGTCATCATCCCTGCCTGTCATCCAACCTGCCACCCAGAGTGGGTCTACTTGGGGAATCTCTCAAGGACGCATCCCCAGGCCCCAGAAAGGTTTTTGGCAGGTGCAAGAAAGGTGCTTGGCACGCATCCTCTGCTCTCCAGCATGCATTCTGTGTCAATGGGTAGACATCGATCAACCCAGATATTTATGGAAGAAGAAGCCAAAAGGAAGGTCTTCTCACCCACGAGGGGGATGGTCATTATAGCTGGGCAAGAGGGCCACAGCCCAGATGGCAGTAGTTCTCTGTGTGCCTGTTTCATCCTAAGCTTAGCTGTCCTCAGAGAGTCAGGCATTCACGAGGTGTTCCACTAAAGGGCCACCACTTTCTCAAATTATTTCTTCCTAACTTAGCTTGTTGGCATAAGCCACAGGTGGCCACATTTACCACACAGCCTCAGGCTGATCTCTCTGATTTTCTCCCTACCAAAAGTCACTTACCTACTGTTACCTGGTCATTACTAGGCTAGAAGGATGCTGATTTTATGCCCATATATTAAATTAGATTTTCTCTTTGAAAAGCAGATGATCTTTGCTTATTTATATATATATAATCTCTCATGTATACACTTGTGGGGTATCCAAATTAAAGTTAGGCAAAACATACTTAACAATTTTCTCTTTTCAAAACCATCTGTCAAAGTCACATCTGCCAATTATTCTCAGGGAAGTAAGGTAGTGTTTTTAAGAGGACATTAACCTTAATTCGTATGCCACATCTGGCTTTCAAAAATCACCAAGACATTGTTTTGCAGTAAATTATTTTGTAAATCTGTAGAAAAATGCCACCATGAATGTGTCCTTGTGCTGACACTTCATATGCTGGTTAACCAGAAGTAATTTGTCCCCTCTGGTGCATTTCTACTTTGGAAAGAAAACCCCTCCCCAGCCAATTATAGAAATTAACAATGAAGTCCTTTCTTGATGTAAAACAAGTTAGCTAACTTAAAATTCAAAAAGTATTAAATAACTGTAACCATTTTTGTTTCTGTCTGCTTCTATTTCTAGGTCAACCATTTCTATTTCAAGAATTGGATGCTATACTGAAAAAAAAAAACAAAACAGAATACTGTTTAAGGCATACTCTGGTCTTCTAACAGCATGCAGAAAACTTATGGCCTCAGATAACGATGTTCTAAGGCAGTAGTGCTCAAATTATAGCTCTTAAGGGACATGAATATGGCTCTCATGGAACCAATGCATCTCATTTGTGTTCCTTTTGCTGTATTTTAGTCCTGGAGACAGAAGAACAATGATAATAGAAAAAAGCCCTGTGCAAAAACACACCTGCAAGGGAATACTGGAACAGTAGACAACCACCTTGCAACCCTTTTAATTAAGTGAAAGATGCAGGAGGGGTAGAAAAAAGAGGCATGAGGTAGTAACTACTCTGAATGGAATTGCATATGAAAGAACAGAGAAAAAATTACTCCTTTTCAGATATTAAAGCTCTCCTGCTTCCTGACTAAGATATTCCAAATTATTGAAATAGAAAGTCCAACCGAGTCAAGCCAGCAGACAGTTCTAAAAGACCCATTTTTTTCTAGTTTAAAAACTGATGTTCTACTTGTACGTGACTTTCTGTTTGTAAAGTTGAAAGCCAACCTGAGCTTCAATTTCTATCTTAGCATTTTTTTCATTTATTTACATTTCTCCCAGAAATGACTTCAAAAGCCGACAAAAGAATAGAATGACAGAAATGTCCTCCCTCATGAATGTACTTGGCTCATTTTTAGTCCTGTCTTACAAACTTGAATCTCTATGACTCTATGAACCTTCAGTACAGATTACATAGAAATAATCTTTGAATACTTTATCAAATCATAATTTTTTTCCAGAGGCAGAAAGATACTTCAGTGAGGTTCACATAAGTTTGTTCTGAAGTCACTGCTATACCCCTGTTCCTGTGTCATTGTTGGCACTTCCAAATCCTTATGCACACAAACTTTATAATGATTTAATTTTAAAACACAATTCTATTTAAAACTGGGAAAAAATATTAAAATGCTTCCTATGTGTTCTCGAGATGGATTAATAAGAATGTAGAAAACATTAGACATTTTTTTTTTGTTTACTTTCGATACATTTTTATTCTTTGTATTTTCTTTTCCCAAATATCTTGGCACATATTTTGGACTGTCTGTTTTATCTGTGGAAACAGAAGTTTTGTCACTCAGTGTTATATCAGAAAGAAAATTGTTTATAAAATACTGTAGAACCACATATCAAATTCAGGATCATACCTATGGACAGTGAAAAGTAATTTCAACAAATCGTCCTTGCTTATTTGGTCTGACAGCTTGAGGGTAGGTCCAGTCCCACAGAACAGGATGTGCTTCAGTGCTGTGTTGCATATAAAGGATGTCAGCAGTGGCTTAGAGCTAAGCACTTTGGCCCTGATGCAGTCAGACAGATATGCATGTGCTTAGCTTAATGCACAAGAGCAGCTAACCAGGGACACACGGTGAGGTCTGAGCGTTTGGCTCATTTCCTGGAGCAGAGCACAGGAGAAGGAAGATATTTAATGATCCTAAGGTCAGTAGACCTTGTTCTGCGAATATACTGGCTTCAGAAAAATAAAAATCATAGACATAGTTTTTTATATTTTACTGCTAAACAAAGTTAATATTAATCTTCTAAGCAAACATATGAACCAACAAACAAAGACGTAAAATGGAATGACTCTTAGAAAAGTGTGGTCTTTTAACTTTGTATACTGGCAGTATAGAATATGACTAATCATGTCAGGCTGATTACACTCTATGAACTCTTTGTAGGCAATTTCTAAACCAAAAGTTATTTGCAAACCTTCACACAACAAACGCATATCCTTTAAGAGGCCAGTTTTTTCTACCACTGCTCTACTACTAGGTAGCACTGGAAATAGAGTATTGAAATAAGTTTGACTTAACTGATCTTGTGTCTGAAGATTGCTTTTGTTCATAAAACGCATGAACGTAAATTGTTCAGAAGTATAATTCAGATAATTTGTGTAAAAATCTGTGTTAAAATATGCAAAATACAGGGCATGAGAAAATGAAACTGTAAAGATGTTGTGTTTTTTGAGAAATCTTACTAACACCTTTGGTGCATATAGAGTATCTAGATTCCTGGTAGCCTTGTTGTTACATGTGAGTGATGTAAAAGGATGCAACAATGTGATACACGTTATTATGCACAATTTATGGTCTTCATATATAAGGGCTACAAGGATCCTTGCCTTTGACGTGAGATCATTATCCAAAAGTTGTGGTTAGACTTTAGAATCACAAAAATCACACAGACAGTCCAGAGCTCCTGATGTCCATGTGAGTTCCATAACCATATCTGGTTGTACAAGGGATAGGGAAGTCATCTCTACTTTCATTCCTGTTAAAAGAAGTGAGTTAAAAGGAATAATGAGATTAGACTTGGAAATTTTGATGGTTACCCCAGTGCTATCCCACAGTGGAGCAAAAAACGCTTTAGCAGACCCAAGTGTCTCATGTGACCAGTTTGTAGAGCTCCTTCTTGCCCATGGCTTCCCGAGATAGGCAGAGTGAGCCTTGCTGCTATCAGCCATATGTAAGTTTTAGTACGTGATTATTAGAAGATGAGGAAAATCTGGTAAGAGGAAGACTATTTACTGTGTTTTGTTCACAATAGAATATGAGTGTGATCTCTCTGGAGAGTAAAGATTAAGGTGTGCACAGTTGTGTGCACAGCAGAAAATGTTGGCCCTTTCAGTCTTTAAAGTCTCTGAATTGCAAAACTTGTATTTTTCTTAGATCGGATTTTTACAGGATTTACATACCAGGAAACAGAAAGAAAATTTTCAAGTCCAAAAGAAAAACAGCCAGTTATAGCAACACTACCCAGACTTAAACTTTTCTGAAATGGAATATCATTCAGCAATTTCAGAGATCTACTGGCGGAATAATATACAAAATAAATCATTTTAGAAATTAAGAAAGTCCCATTTGCCCTTTATATGCATATATATTTTGGTTTTAAATTCTGAACAGAAACATGCTCCACATTAGAAAAACATACTTTTTTTTTCATTATAAGCATGTCTGGGTACCTAATGTAGTAATTTAAATAAAATTATGATTTTTCTGTACTGGAATGCTTGGCAATACTTAAAAATTCTAATTTACTTTAAGACACAGATTTGTCTTTGTAAAATGTACTTTTATAAATTGATAGTTTAGCAAATGCTACATTTTGGGAATGAGAACAAGAACTTGTATCTCTTCTCAATACGTTATCGTAGGCTCAAGGGACTCAGTAGTCCACTCTGTCCACGCCAAACACACAGTGAAGATACACCTAAGCCTATCTACTTACATGAGATATAGAGTGAGAAAAGTGTTATCTTTACATTGGTGAAATTGTTTCCTTCCATTGATTCCCTTCAAAATTCATTTCTGGATAGATAATTACCTCTTCTGTGAGGGAAACTAAAATCTGCTGTGATGGTTATGCTAACAAACTCTAGAAATAATCTGAAATTTGTTGGCACTGCCTTGTACTATAAAATGTCTGCAGGACAAGGTAGCTTAATGTTTTCTTTCACACCTCACCAGTGTGAGAAAAAAGAAAGCTTTGGAGCTTCAACTAAATAATTTCATGTTACAGTAAGTGGTGGAAGGCAGTTTAGCAGTCAGGTATTTAAACTGAGATGTAAGTATTTATGTCTGCCTCCTGCTGCACACTCAGCATTGTTTGCTGTTTTAGAGGTAGACCACTGCTTAACGTTTGGTTTAGTTTACAGAGAAGTGTGATGCTTGTGCTATGTTGCAGTGCTGAAATTTCCCTTATAACGCATCAATTCATAGGTTTTAAAAAGTGTCAGTAAACTATCATGTAGCTGTATTAACATTTTGCTGTGCACAAGCTCATTGTTGTTGCTGCCATTTGTTGTTTTAAAATTGTGTTATTTCCATCATTTTATCAACTTCTTATTGGGATTCTCAGAAGCCTGTCATCACATTCAGTAATGCAGAAATAAACCCATAAAACTCAAAGTCTAGCACATTATTTTGCAGAAAAACACACTGTTAAGTGATGTATTAAGACTAAACCAGAAGGATTTGAACTGCAGATTCTTCTTACACCTAATTATCTTCAGTTACACAGTCAAAATATTTTTTCAAAGGCTCAATGCTTTAAGAATGAAAGATATTTTATTCTATAGTTTTCAAGTCACATGATTAAATAGAATTGAAGATAGTTCATTAAACAAAAAATGGTACCATTTACTCAGAGTCATATCATTTAAACCTATGACCAGAGTGGATTCTCCCGCTCAATAAGAAAGCATATAATTTATGCTTTATTTATGTATATAATTTAATTTCTTTCTACCAAAACAATACTGTGTTGGGTGTAAAACAGTAGGACATGTCCTTGTATTGTACCTTTAATTCCACTACTTTAATGGCAGAAAAAGTAGAACTGATCTCTATTATTGGTTAATTAAAAACTAAATTTCTTTGACTCGTACTCTAGCTTGCCACTTAAAAATTAATTATGGACAATAACAAATAGCAAAGTGTTTCTTTTCCAGAATAAGTTCCCCATTGGGATGCAATGAAAATGTTAATAATTAATCAAATAGTCTAACTTGATATTATTTTTTGCTACCTCACTCATATGCAAAACCCCACTGATGTTAGTTGGCTTTTTTATTTCATAAATATTTATATATAATTGCATTTTCCTTGCAAATTGCATTTTTTCACCCCAAAGGGAGGAAAAACAATTTGTGTGTTAATTTTGTCTCACTGGTTTTGTTCAGCTTCAGTAGTTCTGTATATAAAATAAGAGATTAGATAAAAAGGCATGCATGCAACCTGTGTTTTATAATTTAAAGAATAATAATTAGACAATGTTGTTAATTTTGCAGCAATTCAGGTACATTTCTACCTCCCAGCATAAAGTGAAAAGCAGGGAATTCAGTGTTCCCGTTCCTCCTACTGCCAGACTTTGGCACTAATTTTGTTTAGATTCTGCTTCCCCCTACAGAACAATTAAATATTTAGCATTTTACAAACCCGAGGGTTGGTGTCCATTATTTTTTAACATTACCTGGACAAGTTAATGCACATTTTCCATGGAAGGAAGCAGAGCTTTATTTGCTGTCATTACAATTTTTTAATATGTTCTGCATGACCTGTGCTAAAAAACAAAACCAAACCAAACAAACAAAAGCCACCAAAAAACACCCACAAAAAACCAATCCAACCCACCACTTTGTGTTATATTGGTAAAATAAAATAATTTTTTTAAAAAGTGATGTGCAGTGTTATTGAACCACTGAAATAAGGTGAAACATATTTTACATCCTCCAAGAAAGCAGAAAGCAAGTTTACTAACCTTTGAATCTCAGGAAGTCAGCTAATTATGTACTTTATCAGCTGCTACCTCTACTACTATTCTTTCCAGACTCCACTATCTGTAACAAACAGCAGCAGTTAAATGCAATGATGCACTTCAGATTCTAATAGAAAACAGACTGTGAATAGGATAGGGAGGAATAGATAATACTCTAAATGTAAACTTTATATTTCCAATTACATTTCAAAAGTATAACATGCTCTTTGAAAAGTAGCATTTGTACTAGTTGATATTCCTACAAAGTAACATTTGAAATAAAAAGAAGACCTAGGTTATGCTTCCTGTGGCAAACCTCAAGTTAAATAGGACAGTTTGCTCTCTATAGATATGCCCTGACTGTCTCAGATTGCGCTGTATATGTCCATCATTTAGGAGATTATGCATGAAGGAGAGGAAGCCAAGGAATCTTCCATCATATTCCGTCCTTGCTACTGTGTGGAGGAAGAAAATAAGCAGAAGATTCCATATGGCCTGGATTAGCTCCCTTTGGTGTTCCCTAGAAACCAGGCATTAGAGGAAAGAGAAGTGTCATGAACGTGGTTGAGTTTCTCTGAGTAAATTCTTCCCAGAATGCACAGCACAGAAACTCACATGTCCTTGGTTTACTGAGATTAGCAAGAAGTTAGGACACTTCAGTAATAACACCCCTAAAATGTCTCCATTTTTCTGAGTGTTTCCCTGAATGCTCGAAGATGCTAGTCTTGAGCAGACAGGTAGAGGTTATGCCTTCCAAGACATATGGTGAATAAATCATGGAGCACAAAGTTGTTTGAACATGGCTGGTTTTGCTTACAACACAGTTTTGTGGAGATGTTAGCAAACCAAAAAAAACTTACAGGCATTTTGATGCATTAGCTCCTTCATATGTTGGAAACAAATCCCAATTTTTAGTGAAGATTTTACAAGAATTGGTTGTGAACGGGAAAATAACCCATGAAGACAGACTCAAACACATTAATAGGTTGTGCTCCTTCAAATAAACACAGTAAAAACGTCCTCAAAAAACCCCAAAGATCTTTCTCAGATGAAAGAAATGTTATTCTGATCACACCATTAGTGGTGACAACCTCTGCATCAGTAAATGCAATAAAGAGAATCTTACCTGTGTATAAAACCGCTTGTCCAGAAAAATTTTCTGGACAGGATTACTTCCAAATAATAAACTATTTGCTTTTGAAACATATTTCAGTATTTTGTCACCTGCATGTTTAAAGAATGAATGTATTTCCTGGAGGTAGAGAAAGGAAACAGAAAGATGAAAAAGTCTTCAGAAAATAGGTGGGTTTTTTTTCTTCCCAGAATGAATAGATACATTAAA
Organism: Nicator chloris; assembly: GCA_013400495.1. Classification (NCBI taxonomy): domain Eukaryota; kingdom Metazoa; phylum Chordata; class Aves; order Passeriformes; family Pycnonotidae; genus Nicator; species Nicator chloris. The sequence continues at coordinate 1,537 of WAAE01005177.1, read as the reverse complement.
GGTAGGGGAAAGACTTCTGCTAAAGTACCTATTAAATGTATTTTCCAACTTTCATCCATTCTCTTACTCTCTATAAGAATATGCCATTCACTCAAATGGTGCATTTATTTCCTATGTATGACAGGAGCATATATGTTCACTGCTTCACAAAAAACTATAATTTAAAATACAACACTGAGCTATTAGAGCTAAAAGCTTTTGGAACAAATCACAAATCTGACACTTTTTTATGGTTTTAACTTGACTAGGTTGGGAGAGAAACTGAATAAAAGAACAGCTTTGCAAGCTTCATCTAATACTTCAAATAGACTAAGTGCAGATTTTGTAGATTTAAATATTCACATTAATATTGATTTGCAGGAGTATCAGGGAAGAAAAACAACACCATTAAAATGATAGAGACATAATTCCAATTATAGTTGTTAGTAATGGAACTGCTGCATTACTAAAATCTACAGTTTTAAGTTAGAGAGGTACAGCAGTGATTCAAACCCAGGGAGAAGATAAAAGAACAAGAAGCATGTCATTGCTAGAAAACCAGAACCAATAAAGAATGTAAAGCATTAAAACAGCAACATATTTTTCATGACAATAAAACTATGCCACTATATGGAAGAACTCTCAAGTGTTTCTCAAAGGTCTGAAAACCTGTAGACTCAAGAAGTCCTGGATTCCAGTTCAGATTTTCAAGATTCTTTCTGTATTTTACATGTCTGATATTTAATTTAAATAACAAAGAGGTTGTTGTTATGGGAGCAGAGTGTGGAAACCATGATCTGCCCTAGGAGTTCTTTAACTACTGTGGTACAATCAGGCTTGTGTTCCTCTTCACCCTTCTCCTTTACCTTTTCTGATGTGCTCAGCCCCAGTCTGAATCTTTTATATGATACTACAATTCCGTAATACAACCCCAAAAGTGGTGCCTCATCCAACTGACATTACAGCCTTCTCAGAAGAAAAGAAAAAACCCTGAATATTGGTCAGGAGACTCCTTAGCATATGGATTCCTGTAGGTTTTATGTATGAATAATGTGGTCTTGCAAATCAGGTGATCTCATAGTCAATGTGATCTGTTAAGAGGAAGGGAGACGAAGTGTGGGTATCATCAATCTTTAGGGTACAGACATAAATTCTTTGAAAAAAACCTTTTCTTTATTATCATATATGTTCCCTTGTGTTTCTGTCAATGAGACAGCTTCATTGTGTTGATAGCACACAGCATTAATCCTCTGTGAAACATAGTGTTAAAATAATTTCCTTTTCCTTGATACAATTCAGCATTTTAGTATTTCACTGGAAGACAGAAGCTAGGGAAATTATTTTGCTTTTCAGCTGATTAAGTGTTGCAGAATTTTAGAATTCAGTGTTCTTTTTCCAATGAGCTCAGCAAGGAACCATTTTTAGACAGCTTCAAAACTGTCCTTGAGATTGCCAGGTACAAAATAATATAGAATTTACACAGTTTTCTCCAAAACTCAGGATTGTTTAAAATGACTGTCTTAATCACATGAGAGAGTGATTCCTTAAATTTGAATGA
>WAAE01005176.1:0-14888 GCA_013400495.1 Nicator chloris | reverse complement strand
AATAAAAATCTTTATAAAATGGCTGTGTGAGGAGACATTTTTAGCACAGTCTTAAACCATAAGAACATGACAAGCTAATTAATATTTCCCCTTCCCTCAAAAACACCAATTTAAAAATCAGCAATGCAGATAGATAGATTTCAAATCAAGATTTCATCAAGCAGTTGACAAAAAGCCTACTGCAATCATTGGAATAATTTCCACTGACCTCAGTGGTTTTCAGATTCGGGCCCAGATGTGTGCAGTTCTGTTGTGCTTAACAAAACCAATTCACTCAAGCCATTTAACTGAATTGTATGTCCTCTGTGGAAGACTTAGGCCTTACCAGGAAAGCTGAAGAACTCAGGAGTAAATCATGTCACCAGGAGTGAGAGCTTAGATGGTTATTGAACATTGTGATTTTTTATGCTGTTTGAACAGAAAGAAAGTGCTATCAGTGGCTTTCAAACTCAACTGTAGCACAACTTAGCATGACACACCATCATTCTTGAAGGCATCGCCAAGCATTTCACCACAAGAGTTAATCATAAATCTGCACCTGTATAGTGTGATGTTTTCTTTTAATAGATGAGGGTGTCTGAGGGAATGCTCAGGCTCCCACTCTTTAATGTTTCAGCTTTCTCTCTCTACTGGAGTTCACATAATGGCTGCTGCAAGGGTAGGTGAGGATTTTATTTTACTTGGAAACATACTTTCAAAAGAGGCAAAAGATTGCAAGAAGTTTGTGTCATCAGTCTGCCATTTGGCAGGCTCTTTCTTCTCCTTCAGCATCAATAAGTAACAAGCAGTTTCCTGCTGCATTTCTAAAGTGGCTTAGGAAAAAAAAAATTGGACAAAACATTCCTTTCCTCCCTTCCCCAGCAGATTTTAAAGTCAAGTCATTCACTTCATCCATAGAGTGATTTGTGTTACCAGAGTGACTGATGACCTTGGGTTTGTGTTGAAATGCAAACATTTTCTGTCTTTTAGCACAGCAGAATATTCACTGTAGAATGCTTCAGTCAGTACTTCTCCACCACTAATCACCTGATTATACAGTCTGGGAACAGAAACTCTGCCACAGGATTTCAGTGGAGGAGAGCATGTTCTAAATTTCAAATAACAAGTTACTGAAGCCAGGGGCTCATCAGCAATTCCACAGCTTAACACTGTTACCATTGGGTGTTTGCTGCTTGTTTAACAATTTGACAGCTATTGATGACTAATTAACAAGCCTGTTAACAGTACCCATGGGGAAGGAAGGTTGTATTGCTGTGCTTAGCAGAGATAAACTTTGATGAAAGAATTAGAAGGAATCATATGCCCTTCCTAACTGTGGCAGCACTGCACTCTGGCCTTACCTGCCTAAGAAGCCCGTTGTGCTAAGGATGGAAACTGGAATTACATGCTAACAGTCAAATGGGGATAGGTGGAATTTAGATTTGCAGAAATGGGTAAACCTTGGCTCTTTGCACCATTTCTCACATCCGCTTTTGCTTAAAGCTACATAAAGTCAGGGAACCATGTGATATAGTTGGAAAACAGAAGGAACAGAATCAGCTGTTGGAATTACCAAAATGCAACAACTTCTTTCCCAGAGAAAATTCAAGGTTTATTTCTACCCTCACATGAAGCAAACCAGTTCAGCTGGACAGAAAAGATAGAAATCCAAAGAGAGAGAAGCTGCTTTTTCTCACCAGGACTCTTCATTTGTGGACAAACCTGTTTACTTTTTGCTTTCTGATTCATTTAGGTTGTGTAAGATAAAAATTAAATATGATTGGGATTATAAGAGAAAATTAGTTATTTTAGGATCTCCTCTTTTTGATAGACCTTTGCCATCAAAAGTTCAGGACATTATATTTGAGGCAGAAGAGTCTCTGACTATCAATATCGCTAAGGTAATAAAATAACTGTCAGTTTGATAAGGGCAAAAATTATGAGTCAGACCTCACTTGTCTCAAATTTTGCACAAATATGGTATTTTTTTAAGTTAACATAAAGAAAAAGAGAACAATGACATCAAGGTAAGACACCTATTTTTTGACATTTCCAAAACCTTAATTTTCTTTTTCAATTTTTTTATTACTGTAAACACAGTTAATTCCTTTTTCCATGTTAAGTACATAGAGTAATTTTTTTCATTTCACACCCTTGAAACAATATTTTAAAACAATTAAAATGTAGTTCCTATAGTTTCTTTTTTGGAGAGGAATAAATATATTCCTTAAACCACCTATTCCTGTAAATAATTTTAATAAAAGTATAAATGAAAAAGTTTTAAGATATTCTCATCTAGTAGTACTTTTGTTTTCTAACCTTTACCCTCTTTTGCTGCTGCAGTAAGAAAAAGGGTTTAAGTTCTTACCAGCATACACAGGCAACATTTTTGGTAGCGGTCCTATCTTCTTCAGCAAAAATTAAGAAAATGTATTGTCTTGAATTGTATAGCTCTGGCATCTGTCCAAATGCAGCAAAAACTACATTCAATAAAAAAGGATTATCTTCCAATTTTCTTAGTAGTGGTAGATAGCAGAGTACAAAATTGTAAGCTATATTACTTGGGATGTGAAAATAAAGTTACAATTACTCATTTAGCTACCATCATCAAATGAGTATCTTGAGATCATACCAGAGAAAAGATGAAATTTAAATCTGTGCTATGTGGCATTTTCATATGTGTGTAGTGAGTAATTATTTTGCAGTATGTCAGCATAATTACTGTACCCTGAAGACAAAAATTAACTGGTGCATTTTGATAAAGGTTGTTTTGAATGGAATTGACACTGTGTGTGCATCTCAGTAAGCTCAAAAGAGTATTAAACATAGTGAAAGTGATAGCATGCCATTAAATCAACTTCAAAATCCTCTGTGCAGGATTATACTTTATTTAATTTGGTTCTTCTATTTTAGGTTTCACATGAGACACACTATAATCTTATCTTCATCAAGCCAGTTTGCCCTTCTCACTTTAACAGTCGAGGGTCCGTGTTGGTTGGCTTTAGATGTCATCTCAGGGGAGCACACCAATGCCTCTGAAAAACCTTATGTGGAAATGACACAGCATTTGGTGTGCCTCTGGCCTACCTGATGACAGAATTTTCCTTTTAATGGCTGTCAATGAACACTAGTTGACACTGAGAGTTGTTTCATCAGTGCAACAAGAAAAATAATAATGAAAGAGTGTTTTACAAGAAATCAAGCTAGCAAAAATCAAGCTGTTTATTGTTTTAAAGTAAACAAATAAAATACAATCTTTTGTTTGCCAGTTTCCCAAGAAAACCAACCCAAGAACTCTGAAGCACAGAGGCTGGCAGTGAACAGTGTATATTTATCCTGCCACAGGGGAGTAAGTACACAAAGAACTAATTATGTGACACGGTTTGACTCCACGTAGATGAGATAAAACCATCAGTAGGGGCAAGATTACACATCAGGCTGGTTGGAAGATTGTCACTGCCTTCTGCCTTCTGTACCTGTAAGAGATAACACCAGTAGTGCAGAAATCAACAACAGAGAAAAAAGCCCCCTGATTCCCATGAATTTATATTTACAATATGGTAGTGGGCAAAAAGGAGATAAAACTAAATAGTCAGAATCAAAGCAGTGATGAAACATATGCAGTGTAAGTTAGCAAATATATTTTGCAATCTTCATAAATTGTGGTGGAGGGTGATATGTTCATAGAAAAGGAAAAAAGAAGGAACAGAGATGTAGTAAAAGGCTTCTAAATTACCTATGGAGCTAGCTAGAATGAGTAGCAAATGAGTAGAATATTACTGGGAAAAAAAAAGAGAAAATGGAAAGAAAAAATAGTTCTTTGTTGGTAACCATTAAAATTTTAACATTACAAAACTGACTATTACGGGAAGCAGAGATATGAGGTAGTTTTGACTGAAAATAATCTTTACTTCTTACTTTCCTTGGATTCCTCTTTTTTTGCCCCTTTATCTACACTGAGCCACAAATGTCACATAGGACTTATAAAATCAGTGATGTTTGGGTATATTGAAATCTTTGAAAAATTAAATAGAAGGTTTAAATGCTGACATCAGGCTATTCTATTTAACAGGCCCAGTTCAGTATTGGCTTTGGCTTTATATGTTGCACAACTTCAGAACTGAAAAAAGTCCCACAGTAAGCAAAGAGAATATTGAATGCCTAATTTGCACATTTATTTCACTCTTTTCCTGTTCAGAATCTGCATACAAGTGCACAGAATTGGAATCACAATATGAACTCAGATGGTATAGTCCAGTAATTAGGAACTGAGAACCAAAGGAAAATAAAATATTCTAACGAGGATTTTAGCCACAGTTGATGATACTGTACCTTAAAAGATAGATTTGAATATTTCCTGACTGAGAGACAGAAGAGCAGTTTTTTGAGTATACATCTTTGGATATTTACCTGGACAAGAGAGACCCATACTTCAGTCTCCTGTCCAATTAATTTTTAAGCATTATAATATAAATTTTTAAATTTTGGGAAAATATGTTCTTGAAGACCAACTTTTAATGCAGTAATGATTATTGTAACAAGTTAATATTTTATTTTCTTTCTCTTGTCTAGCTGATATTAGATGTACCAAAAAGACTTTAAGCAGACGTAAGTTCAAAAGCCTCAGGGCAGAACATTCTACACTATGGTGTTGAGTTTTTACGTGGCTAAAATGAAATGGGAATTCACTTTTCCTCACACAGAATGAGAGCTGAATCTAGACTTCTTAGGTAAATCCTATAGTCACTGGCCATCAGAAGGAAGAAGTTTATATGTTCTAAGAAATATTTTTTGATTAAGGTTTGCTGTCTCTTTTTTTTAACAGAAAAATGAAGCCTTCTTTATTTTCAAACTAGTGACAACTACTGAAAGTGAAAAAACTCCGTTTTATGCTTTTAGTTCCCAAACATGCATGAAAGACATCCTCTTGCATTGCTTTCTTGATGCTCTCTCTCTCTCAGCTCCCTGAAGACTTTGAAATATTGCTAATTTTTAGATAGAAATTTTGTCCAGGAGCATCAACATTCCCTAAACAAATATTGAAAATAAATTTTAGTTTTTATAAACTGTAGAAGTTTATTTTAAAATAAGCTTACACATATTGTAGTATTGATTCATTGTTCTGATGTGAGTAACATAGTAGAAATCCTGATTGCGAAGCCAAAACCAAAAGGAAATGACAAGGTTAGGGAAGCAAAGGCTCATTTAGAATTGAGTCTGGCCATGGATATCAAGGATAACAGGAAGAGCTTCTATAGATATGCTGTAAGCAAATGAAAGGCTAGGGATAATGTGGGCCCTCCCTGCAAGGAATTAGGAGATCTGGCTACCCTGGACAAAGAGAAGGCTGAGGTTCTCAATTACTTCTGTGCCTCGGTCCTCAATGGCAAGTGCTCCAGCCATGCTGCCCAAGCTGAGAAAGGCAAATGCGGGAACTGGAGACTGAAGACCCTGCGTCCGCTGTAGGAGAAGATCAGGTTCGTGACCATCTAAGGAAGCTGAATGTGTACAAGACTCAGGTGATCCTGAGCTAGGCAGCAGATGATATTGCTAAGCCACCATCCATCGTTTTTGAAAAAACATGGCAGTTAGACGAAGTCCTTGATAACCGGAAAAAGTAAAACCTAACCTCCATTTTTAAAAGGAGCAAATGAAAGAACTACGGACCAGTCAGTCTCACCTCTGTGCCAGGCAAGATGGTGGAGCAAATTCTCTTGGAAACTATGCTAAGGCACATGGAAAACAAAGAGGTTATTGGCAACAGCCAATATGATTTTACAAAGGGGATCTCATCCCTGACAAATTTGGTGACTGTCTATGACAATGGTGAGTGGGGGGCAGAACAACTGATATTTTCTGCCTAGACTTACANGCCCGTGTGGTGCAGCCAATGCCCTGCGGGGAAGGGATGGCATCCAGAGGGACCTGCACAGGCTTGAGACTGGGCTCATGCAAACCCCATGATGTTCAGCAAGGAGAAGCACAAGGTTCTACGCCTGGGTCATGGCAGTCCTGGACATACCTGGAGGTTGGGAGGGGACGTGATTGAAAGCAGCCCTGTGGAGGACTTGGGGGTGATGGTTGATTAAAAACTCAGTGTGACCCAGCCATGTGCACTTGTAGCCCAGAAAGCCAACCGTGTCCTGGGCTGCATCCAAAGCAGCACAGCCAGCAGGGTGAGGGAAGGGATTGTCCCCTCTGCTGTGCTCAGGTGAGACCCCACTTACAGTGCTGCATACAAGTCTGGTGTCTCCAACATAAGAAGGACACGGAACTGTTGGAGCAAGTCCAGAGGAGGCCATGAGGTTCATAAAAGGACTGCAGCTTCATAAAAGGAGGCCATGAGGTTTCATAAAAGGACTGCAGCTCCTCCCCTACGAAGACATCAGAGAGAAGAGAAGGTTGTTCAGCCTGAAGAAGAGAAGGTTGGGTGGAGACCTTACTCATAAGGAGTTGTAAGTGGTAGGACAAGGGGAAATGGGTACAGACTGAAAGAGAGTAGGTTAGATTAAATATTAGGGAGAAATTCTTTGCTATGAGGGTGATGAGTACTGGAACAGGGTGTCCAGAGAAGTTATGGATGCTCCATCCCTGGAAGTGTTCAAGGCCAGGTTGGATGGGGCTCGGAGCTACCTGGTCTGGTGAAAAGTGTTCTTGCCCATGGCAGGGGAAGTTGAGTGTAAGTGATCTTTAATGACTATTCCAACCTCGTCACTTTCTATAATTCTGTTACTATGATATACAAGGTAAATTTAACTTATTCCCCTTACTGAAATTATGACTGTTAATGTAACAATAATTAATTTTACTAAAAGAGGATTTTATCCTGTGCAGTAGTTGGACTTTAATGGTAATTTAAGATGCATTTTCTGGAGCAATGAAAAGAAATAGATCTTGATGTCATAAAATTTGATGCAGATAATACACCAACATGAACGAATGCATGAATGAAAAGGATGAGATCAAATATAAGCAGTCAAGATCTTGGAAAAAACTTTATTGCATCCACTTTCAATCAAATTAAAACCTTTTAACTCAATCACAGAGATCTTGTAAAAACAAAAATGTAGCTGTGGCCTTGGAAAGTAAAAATCTGGCATCACACTGAAGGAAACTGTCAATACTGCAGGTTCTGCAAATAATATTCTCTCCTAAATTATGCATAGCAATACTTCTAGAAAAAAAAGTTTTAGAATTGGAGCTGCATTGCTTTTTGTGACCTGCATAATTCAAAATCACTTGTATTTCTAATTTTTTTTATTTTTTTCAGAGAAATAAATTTGTTTTCCCCTCTCCCCCTGCAAAAGTCAATAAGCAACTAGTCATCAAAAAATGATGAAGATTAAAGGACATCAGTGGATCAGTGCTTACAGAGTATTTATTCTCTAAGACACTAATTAAGCCAAATACCTGTTTTTAAAATGTCTTCAATAATGTGATACTTTCATCCACTTAATGACACTTGAAAATGTCAGTCACATGGGCTATGGAGTTGTATATGTCAAGGGATCAAAGCAGCCAAAGAAAGATAGAAACAGCCATTTTCTGAAACCCAGACAGACAGTGTCTCTATAAGACCATGTGGAAATGCACCACCACACAGGAATACCCCTGCAGCTCTTATTGTTTCTTACGTCTATCCTTAATTTTTCCATTGTGCTGTCAATTCTCCTTTATGCTGAGGTTGGATGCAAACCTGAAAATAGTTGGAATTTAGGCTTTTTTGTTATTTCTGCTGTCACCACAGCAATGTCTGAGGGAATGATTCTAGGAGGAAAGAATGAGTGTGCTGTGATACTGTCACAATCCTGTAGCATACTAGTTACCCTCCATCTACACAGTGTGAAGGTGATTTACATGACAGGACAAAACACGCTCAGGAGATGCAATCTCAAGAGAATTTAGTCTCTGAAAAGGAATTGGCTTTTATGCAGGCATATATTTATGAGTTAAATTTGCTTAGTGTCTCAAGGAAAGGTCTAGATGTTTGTCCATCATATCTCAAAGATGCCTTCTGCCCACAAATAAATTGGCGGGTAGTTTCTCCATCAGATTAAATTGTTTCAGTGTAAAGATACCAGCTTTTCGCTATGAAATTAGCAATAAATTGTTAGAAGGTGAACATGACTACGTTTCTTCTAACTTTTTTACTGATATGACAGAAATATTTTATTTAAACTGTTATGAAAATCAAGAACAGTAGGAAATTCTGTGAAAAAAAATCCAAATAAATAGTGGGAAACTATTTAAAACTGGGAAACTAAAAAAAATCTAAAAGACACATTGGGCTATCCTAAATAATAACATAGTTTATAAATATACACAGTCTAAAGACAAGGGCATAGAATGCAGAAATGTAAAATGTGAGTCTCCTATTTTCTCACTGTCTAAGCAGTGTCTGATTTTGTTTCAGAGCAAATAAATTCTCCTCTTTGAGACTCTCTGTGGTGTACAGAAAATAACTAATCAAATGACTGGGTGAAACAAGTACAGAAAACATATTTTACAGTTTTATAAGATTTCTGACTTTATGACACATTTTTTCAAACCATAACTGAAGAAATTCTTTGATATCCCCAGCTGCTTGTTATTACAGAGATGCTAATGTTGTCTTTTTTGCCTGTTTGCATCAAGCTGAATCCTCTGTACTCCATTATGATTGTGTTCTGCCTTGATAAACTTCTAGGTCTTCTTCGGTTCTTTCCTGACCCAGAAAACCAGCTGCATGCAAGCCCTGACATTCTTTCACTGTTATGAAACAGATATTTTGAAGTAGGTCTGCTATGTAAATAATTTCAGATTAAATCTGGAAGAGCTTTTTGGTTTGTTTGTTTTTGTTTGTTTTGGTTTAAGGTTTTGTTTCGGTTTGAGGTTTTCTTTGTCATTTCTGCTGGACAGAGTCTTCCTATTATAAAACACTGAATCTCGCTTTCTTGCAAGTAAAAGAAGGACTTAAAAGTCATCAGCTATAAAAGGTTTTTGCTCTCCAATTATGATATTCAAAATACATAATTTATTTCTCCTTTCTCCCCTCTGTTCGTCCTCCCTTTGACAGTGATAGTGATTGTTTTCTGTGTTTTTTTTTAGAAAGATGCTCAGAGTCCAGAAGCTAAAAAAAAAAAAAAAATTGATTGCGAATACAAAAGTTCTCTCTTTATATACATTTGAGCATAGGTCAGGGCCTGATTCACATGACAATTAGTAAAATTCTGACCCTGAACGTAGAGCACACTTGACAGTAAACATAGTTATAAATGACAGTGTGTGGATGATATGGCTGGGGTTTTTCAAAATAAAAAAACAAAAAAAGATTGGTCAAAGAAGCTGTTAGTAGGTTTTCCTAGAAAGCATAACTTCAATTTCAAATGCCTAAGTTAATTTGGATATTGTTACTTCTCTTAGTGCCCAAACTGAAACAATAAACAACAGTTTTCTGAAGATTAAGCAAAGTGCTTGTTGAAGTCAATAGTAGGTCCTAATGGTTGTGGTCATCTTGGTAATAATCAGAGACAAAGCTGAATAAATTACCAGTGAAATGAGAAGTAATAAAAAAAAAAATTAGGGTCTTTTTAGATACTCTTAGGAACCCTTTAGACACCAATGCATACAGAACATATAGGGGAAAAGATATAAATTTTCTGTAATGATACCCCAGAGAAACTGGGTTCCATGACTCAAGCTCTACAGAAGCCTGGTTATCACTTTGGTTTATGAAGTTAATCTTGCATCTGCATAGTGAATCTCTCTTCACATACAGTACTGTCTTTCATATTGTTTCATCTGCAGGTTCCTTTCCCAGTGATGCAATGACCTTGAGAAATTCAAGGCATAAAAGACAAGGTGAAAGTCAGTAGTAGGTCTTTATAGCACAAAAAATTTCTGATACAGAAACTGCTGATCTTGAGAAAACTTCTTTGTTTATATTTTTATATTCTTATTTTCACATGGGATTTAGGGACCACTTGATTAAATTTCACTATATTTGGAAGAAAGTAGATGGTCCTTGTGAGACATATGTCAAAGTAAAATTAGTAGAGCATTATCTTATATGTAGTGACAGCATTTATCTTCTATGCTTAGGAACTCGTTGTCCTGCTTGAAGAGTTTTACTAAATGATGCATGAGTAAGCATAATAAATCACATATTTGCATAGTTAAAACTATTTCTACAACACAATTTAGAATTATAAAGAATTACCAGCAATGTTTTTGGCTTTGTTGTTATTCCTATATTTTTCCTTTCCAACTTAGTAGACAGTGTCAAAATCTCTAGAACAGGAAGCTCAAGCTAATGCCAATTTGAACCAATGCATTCATATTTTACAGGACATCTCATTTTGTGTCAAAGTGCATACATCTGGAAAGAAATGGAGACCACTTAAGTCTGATTCAAATCATTGCAGCCATGGCTAGACTGGTTCCCAGGAACTTTTCAGTGCACTCACTCAGCTCTGCTTCTGCAGGTGGATTGCGTTAATGCGCTAGCACCAACGATGCAAATGCAGACAGTGGGAAATCTATATTTACATGGCATTGCATTTAACAGTCACAGATAAAAAGGGCATTCTATGTGGTTTTATGCTATTTTATGCTGCTGGTGTTACTACTAACTGTTGCTAGCTTGTTTACATTTTGGTTGGAGAAAGTTCATGACTGAGACAGATTTTGGAACAATGCTCTGAGTATCTTTGTGATGCAATATACTCCTTATTTGGGTTTGCAATAATGTCTCTTCTGAACAAAAATCTTGGTGAAAAAGGTTTGTATTTTATATAAAGATTTGCAAGGGAAATGTGAGCTTGCTTTGTGCTTGTTAGAAAGAATAAAATGTCCCTCCCTGCTTTTCTGCATCAGTTCTGACTTCTCCTGAATATTATGCTCTGCCAACTGTTTATATATTGAATACTATTGACTTATTCCCATTTTTTATTTTGAGAATTATTGCACAGAATGCATATTCATAAATTCACATTCTCTAAGATACTTAATAGCTATTTTGGAAAGACAACAGTCCAGAAGAAATTACTAATGTAGTCATCTTGTACTAGTAATATTGATAAAAAATTGATTCCAAAAATTGACTTGACTATAAGTGGTTTATAATTAACAACTGTCAGCATAGCTAAGGGAACCCAGGGTATTTAAAAATACCTTATATCAACAAAGCATATGATCAAAACTATAAGCAAAGTTAAAGAAAGAAAAAAACCTCTTTCATTATATTTTCTTACATAGAAATAAAGTACTTCATGTGACAGTTATTGTAGAAACATATTTTCATAAAGGAAAATGTTCTTTTCCCCAATGTCTAAAAGAAGTTGTAGTATGAAAGGCATTCTAGCTACTGTAAATAGTTGAAAGGAGATAGAACTTCAGGCAAAGTAGCCTAAAAATGATGAGAGGGATGGAAATTGGTTTATGACATCTTTGAGGCCTCTGCTTCTGGCTATCAGACCTTTAGATGGGAAAACCTCTATCAGAAGATCAGTGGAAGAATAGCAGAGGAGGAAGTTCTCCCTTAAGTACACAGGGGTTATTGCATACTCCCTTCTCTATTTGAGATTTCTCTGTCGTGGTTGAAGCAAACACTGCTGAGGTGAACTTCAAGACGACTGAGAATAAGAGCTCTTTAAGAGAACTGTTTTTCTTTCCAAATCTCAATATGGGAAGCCAGAACCACTTTTGGTAGCAGAAAACTACTACTACTACTCATTGGTGAGCAGAAAGGTTAAGGGATCCTAGCTGTAGACTGGAAAGAATTTTCAAGAAGGATCCACTTCAGATATGTGTGGTGCTAGAGATGGACTAAAAATACAGAAATGGGGAACTGCACCACCAGATTTATTGCTTTCCTTGAACTGTTCTCCCACTGAAGATGAAAAAAGCATCTACCTGTAAATGCAGATCAGATAACTCCTGCTCTTTGACTTAACTGCATGTTTTCTGCTGAAAAGCTGACTGACCATACCAAAGACATCTAAATTTCAACTGAAAAAATGTAATCAAAGGTTGAATTTAGCTTCTTGTTTCAAAAGACCACAATATTATGTATTTATTTGGTTTTAGCTTACAGTGAAATTTAGATCTCCTTTGTCTGAAGTAAAACATTCAAGAAAAGTGGTAGTGCCAAATGACTAGTGTCTTGAAAGTAAAACTTTGGTCTATATCATCATATCTGGGACAGTAAAACTTTTTTTTTTTCCAAATTTGTATCTACAACTGCCTTTTCCCATTTCTCTTATACCTTCAGGTTGTATTCAGGGGAATGCACATGTTTACATTGCCATTTACACTGCCACAAAACACAATACAGCCATAATTTTTTGGTTTTTAGGATTCATAGATGTTTCCAAGCATTGCAACCATGTTGAAAATGAGTGGCCATCCACTTTTTTTTGTACATTCTGTCTCTGGAAATAGGTGGTTTTGATAGGCCATCATTCAGCTAATTCACTTGCTGGTATAATTCTCTTTGTTCCTCTTCAGTTTTGGAGACATAGGGCAGCCTTGTCCCCTCAGGCTTAATTTAGGCAAGTTGATCAGTACTTCTTCCTTATACTTTTGGCTTGAAGATATTCAGGGCTTTCTCAGAACAGGCCAGAATGTAATGAGCCAAATGATGACTTCTGGGTGTAATGATCCTGGACCATAGACTAATTTCTACTGCCAACCAATCAGCTACTCACTTATTCTTGTTTCTACCTGCCAGCCTTGTGTAAGCCAGCTGGCAGCATTTTGGTGTACTTAACATTTGAGAAATCTGGAAGTGCAGTTAAAAGAACAATACAGCCTTAGGGACATGACCAAACTCGATTTAAACAAGAGTTTCACTCACTGTAACTTAGCTAGTCTGGCATGGAGCACCACTTAACAATATTTACATATCCTCAGTTTTCATAATTAGCAACCCAGTTCTCAAATACAACTGCAACTTTTTGGGAAGAGACAAAAGGCAGAGCTTCATGAACACTAGATGTACAGTAAGTTTTCAATTCATACAGACATGTACATACGTGTATGCCTGAGAATATATGTTTACATTCTTGAAATCATACCAGGGGCTGTTTCCAAGACAGGATGCCTTTACACATCATTTCAAAGTATTTATACTCTGTCAAAACCTCCTTTTCTTTCTGATTGATCCACAAATCCTCTCCCATCTCCTTGCACAAAACCCTTGTGCTTTAAATGATTTTTTTATTGTAGAAAGCATGATGAGTAACTATGATTATGCGGCCATTCTGTATTTGGCAGCAGAGTCATTGTAGTACCTATATTTAGACTTATGATGTTAGATTTCCCTATTTTTCTCTAAGAATAAAGATTGTAGCTTTAATTAATTTAAAACAAATTTTAAAATGTGTGATCATTTATTTGGCATTAAATGTGTAGGCTATCAGAACTGGAGCCTTGTCATCACTTAAGTCACTAAGCAACACAAAAGACTGCATGTTGGTTGTCCCTGGGCATAGGTTGTTTTCGCTCTTGCAGCATATCTACTGTCCTATTCCCAATAAAATATATTATAGATGTTAAAGGTAAACATTTTATACCTACTTTTTCCTTCTTTTGATCATTTTGATGATTTTGCTAGCCTTCTGAAGAAGAATGAAGGGTGAGTGAAGAAAGAAGAAATCTTACTTAAGAATATTGACTGTGATTCTTTTCCATGACAGGCAGCCTAAGCCATATGATAAAGTAGTTTCACAGTTCTTTGCTTAAGAAAGGAATCAAGTGATGATATATCTCTGCTTCATGCAGGTTCTTAAATGATGTATTTCTTCATATTTTATTAAGAGATGCACAAATGTGGGAAATAGGTACACATTTGCATGATGGGACAGGATAAATATTCAATCCTACAGACTTAACAATCTAAATTTTCTTAATGTAACATGAGTTGTGTATTGAGGACTGAATTTCCCATTTTTCTTCTTTTAGGTATTATTTGTTTATATACAAAGCTGTTCTGGAAGTGGCTGATTCTATTCCTGCATTACTGATATAAAGGCAATGATATACTCTTTTCCAAATAAGGGTTGGTTTCATTTGCCATGCTCTACTGTTAGTTAGAAATGTACAACTGCTTAATTGTATCATTCTTGTTAGACAGTACTTAGATTAAAATGAAAACTGTTTCCCAAAATGTGTTTATCACATGAGTCTCAATAACGGACCAAAGGTTAGCAATTTAATGAAAATCAAGATTCTCGTGGGATCTAACAGATTCTTGTTAGAGGCACCTCTGCTGAAAAAAAGGATAACCTATGTGCATACTCTTCCATTACAAAAGTAAACACTTAAAGACTTTGCTAAGTTCATTCTGATTATATATATATTTTATTTTCCCTTGCTTTCAAGAATACCAATGACATCATGAGGTTTTGTGATAATGAGATCATATTCATGTTGGCTACAGATAAACAAGTGGGAATTTTCACTTGCCTTTGACAATATTTTTAAAAGTCAAATGGTTGGACCCTCCATTCACATATCAGTTTATTTATAAACAAAACGGAGCAATTCAAAGTGAGTCATAGTTAACATTTTGTCATATCCTCCTTCACAACTAAGAATTTACTGATGAAACTAATTTAAAAATAAGGCAGAATTCCCAACTGATTACTAATTAATTTCTGTCCTAAATACACTTCCTTCCTATGCACACACATGATCTTGGACTTCCTTGCTCGTTTGTTTGTGCTTACTTTATTACAGGTTATGTATGTAGCCTGTATGAAAGAATGCAGGCAATTGTGCACACTTTTCTGTGGGAGGTAGAAGAAGTCATAGAAATAACTAGGGCAGACAATACAGAACAGTCGATTACTGTTAGACTGGCAATTGGAAATCAAGTTAACATTCACTGCATGGAGAATATTAGAGATCATGCAGATGTGCTAACAATA
>WAAE01005169.1:0-46410 GCA_013400495.1 Nicator chloris | reverse complement strand
AAAAAAAAGGGGCAAATCCTTGTACTTCTAGATAAACATATTTCTAATTTTAGAAATACTTTTGAAAATATAGTTGTATGTTTTGTATGTTCCTTTAAGACTACAATCAATCTACCAATAAATTTCCTGATAGTAAGAAAGGATTCATAATTATAACAACACTTGCTAGGCTCTAACTCATACAAAATTGGAGGAAGAGAACACCTGAGATACTTCTGTTTGAGACTCTGAACTATTCCATCAACACACATTGCTATTTCATACGTCTCACAAAAACATTATTCTTCAGCCTTGCCTGTTTAGCTGCTTACTGAGAGTCTTGGGACAGACACAGCATCTACCCATACCCTTGCATATGTCTCAACTGAAATCTTAGTCATCTGGCTTATTCTGCACTAGAATTGTCACACAGAGAAACCAGTTAACGCTGTACTGCAATTCTGAGGACAGCTCTTGTCAAGAAACTTTCAAGAAGTGCAAAAAATTTCATCCTAAAATAAGCTCTCTGTAGTCAGTCAATACTTTACACACTATGAGCTAATGGCTAGGAAAATTCTTATGCATAAGGGATAGTATAATGTACTAAAAATACTGTGTGCTACAGATCAGCACACAATGCCGTATATATAGATAATTTTGCTTATTTATCTAACCTCTAAAATACCTATGAAAGCTGATTATTCAGATTGATTTGTTCGTGATCTATTATTTCAATTTCATTTAGCTTCTTTTTTGCTGCCATTCACAGATTTCACATTGCCAATTATTTTATGCCCGTGCCATGTTTCTCAGTGGTGCACATTAAGCATGAAAAACAAAGAACTAATCCCCAGAAACTGGAACACCTCAAGATGGGCAGTACTCATGCAAGCTTCAATATCAAGAAACCCTGCACCATGAGCACAGGAAGCTGTATTTTTGTAGCCTTACCAGTGCCCACTGACAGCATTATGATTCCTTGTGCTGGTAAATGGGCACACAGATCAGAACATGACTCCTCTATCTTTGTTTTTTTCAATCTTCTCTCCAAACTGAGAGCACACTGGACTACAGAAAAATCCCCAAATCTTGTGTCATAGGATGGGAGATTTAGGAGAGCTGCAGCATTAATCTATTGATAGTTTATGGTACAAAAAATAGCAGAGTAGGCAGGAAGCAGAGGCTTGTGTAAATTACACTTCCTAAGACTATTCTGATTAAAGTTAACTTTTCTGGTTGACCATCATTAAGCCTTTTCAAACCCTCCGTGTTTCTAAGGGGTGCCACATGCATTCACAATTTCCTGCAGAGGGGAAGAGCCTTGGAGGGGGCTCTCATGCTGCCATGTTCAATAGATCCTGGAAACACAAATCCCTTGCTCAGAGGCAGACCAGAACCAGGACTACACGCCCTGCTTTCACCTTCCAAAGACCACCAGCTTCCTCCAGCTGCTGAATTAGAAAGGCATCCTCTGAGGAGTGCTGCAGACTGATCCTCAGCTCAAGCAGAACCTAATAAGGATTTTCACAGAGCCATGGCAAGAGCCCAAGCTTCTCACAACATACGTAGTCACTTCTCCAGCCTCTTGCTCTGGAGTCTAAGGCTTTCTCTCAGATATTCCTGGGGAACATTGATAGGTGATTCAGATTATCAGCGAGACGACGTCCCTGCATAAACTTCTCCATTACACGGCAGTGATGCCAGCTGCCACTGGGACATAATCCCCAAGAAAATACATCAGGAATAGTTCCAAGGACTTTCCAGCTTCTCTGTACTAGTCAGCACTGAAATAACCAGCTTTCTGAAATACCAATTACTTTTTTTTTTTTTAGCAGGCTTTCAGACCTGCAATATGTGCAACAGGCTGACAGTTGGAAATACAATGCCCTCATTTTCCAGAAATGCTTTTATTCTGTGAAATTCTGTTTCAGTTTTGCTGAGAGTCAAGCTCAGCTATGGAAATTTAGGTTGCCTCATAAAGTAGTATTTTCATACTGAAGTATTACATCACCAGGTACATACTGTAGTTTATTATGAGCAGCTGTGGGCTGACACAGGAAAGGGCAGCTCTGCTGGTTTGTCTAAAGAAAGAGCTGCCTGCCCCCTGCACACAGTCTCTGCATCCTTCTCTCTCCTTTGGGGATGCCAAAGGGGGAAGTTCTCCCAAGTCCATAGGAGAAAGGAATCAGGCAACCCCCTTTGCCTGCTGAAGCATAAACCTGTTAGATGAACCAGGATGACTGACCGCCCTCTTAAAGATGCATTTCTGCCATCAGCCAGTTCTGCCATTAAAGTGTACAATTATGTCTCAAATCCCACTGTTAAAACATAATGAAGTTGACATTTTGCACATATAAATTCCTAATTTTCTTTGAAAAATCAGTCCAGAAAATTAAAACCAAAACATCCAAACACAAACAATCCACATTCCTGGGACTGCATGACTGAACAAAAGAAAACAAGGGCATTGCAAATTTATAGCTGTCTGTACAGCTTTCAGTCTTTCTTGCTCATGTGTTCTTATACAGTCATTAAATATGTAATCAAAACTTTTATCTCCACCATCTTTTGACTTATTTAGGGTACAGAATAAACATCTGAAGGAATAAAATTAGGTCTGCTCAAACAACTGTAAATTTAACATTGCTTATTTTTAAATGTCAAATTAAACATTTAAATGCAATTTTTCAGAATGCAACAATAGCTGCTATGTCCTACCTTTTTTTCTTAAGCATACTCATATTTTTTCTTTTCCTTTTTTTAAAGCTGTTGCTATCCAAATAAAATTATCACTTGTGTGACTAAATTATTTAAAAAGACAGGCAACTATACAATGATACAATGTAATCCTATGAATAAATACATGAATCCTCATCTTAAAACTGCTTAAGTTTTAGTTACCATTATTTCTACTGGGAAGGTATTTCAGAAGCTCACTTCTCTGCTAGCTATGCAAAACCATTTCTAATTTCCAATCTACATTTATTCACAGTGAGCTTAAAAACCTTGCTCTTGTTACAACTATGTTCTTTTATATCTTAAAATAACTATTTATCTTCGGTGTTTACCCCTTGAGACGGTAATAAATTTGTTCCTTTCCTCAGTATTATTTTTCTAGCCGGAGCAGGCCAATCTCTCATATTTTCCCCACTGTAAGATAAAAGATCTGACCCTCTATTCATTCTCTTGGTCCTTCTCTGCATTTGTTCTGCTTGAAATTCAGATTTATACAGAGTATTCTGGGTGACAAATTACATGTCTCCTAAGGCAGTCTTAATATTATCTAATCTCTGCTGAAAATTCTTCATCTGATACCGACCAGGATATTTTTCAATTCCCAGTTCAGACAAAGAGCTCCTGACTTTCTAGGGAACTTCTTATTTCTGATAGTCCAGTTCTCAAGATCTTCCTTCTTACAATTCTGAGACTCTCCCATTTTAATTATGTCTTACAACTATATGGCCACCCTAAGCATAATCAGTACACTTCAAGCACCAAGGTCACTACTAAAGATGTAAAATAATCCTGGTCCAAAAGACTGACCTTGGGAGGCTTCCAGCCCAACAATGAAGTCTGATGCTGCCTCCTCATTAGTCAGGCCTTTGGCCTTTTCACAGCCTGCAGAGTAGTCTTCATCCTCTCTTGTTTAATTGTACTTACTCAGAATGCACTATTACTAAAACCAGTGAAAATCTATTTAGAAATTTTTCCCTCTACTTAACTGTAAGAACAGTATATATGAAATTAAAAACTTCCATATATATCTGTGAGGACAAGGGTTCACACAAATTCCCTCCTCTTCATACCCATATAATCTATCTTAGCTGACTGATCCAAAACTGAGGATAAACATACAAGAAGGAACCATAAAGTCTGGGTTTATATTTACTCACCATGATGAAGAGCACAAGTAAATAACGGATGTTAAAAATTCATACTGGTATAAAACCAGTGCATGTTAGACAAGGTCCATAGCAAATCCTAAAAATAATTACAACAGTTGCTGTATTCCAACTATTGAAATAATTAGATTAAAAATAGGTCTTACTTGTCCTGTCATACGACTCATGACATGTATGTGCAATTTCAGCTCCGAGCTGCAAATAATGTCCAGCTTTATCATCTCTGGAACCATCTGCTCCAAGGGCAAACATTCCACCTGCAAAACAGGTCAAATGGCCCATCTTTCTTTCAAGATGCCCGTTCTTCCACTCCCCAATGAAGGTGAGTCCTCCATTGGACTTTCTGATGAGATGTTTTTCTATGGCCTACAAAGAGATTAAGAGAACTTTCAAATGCTGTTTCACATGCAAGTTTTATTTATTAACATTCCTTTATCGAGCAAAGTCAGGTTTTCAAAACAAAAACAATTTTCTTTTTTCAAATTCACTTCTGAGCACTACAGGAACAGACAGTTATAAGAATATAATTTCGAAGCACAAAAAAAATACCCTAACTGCTAAAAATGCTAATGACATCTAACAGGAAAATCACAATTTAGACAACACTGTACTTTTATGTGAGAATTCAGCACTTATTTTATGGCTCAAACAGTATTGTCTAACTATTGATTCTGGGAAGTACCTATTTGTTGCTCTGTGCACTCTGTGAGTACTCAGAAAACACATCCATCTTGGAAACTTTTGGTCAGCAACATATGCAAACCTGTACCCTCAGTCAGTCTTTAATAGGAAGTGACAGGAATGCTCCAGCCACCTTCTAGCTTCTCCATAGCACAAAGCTTTCTGATTGCACATTCCCAAATGGTGGGTATTTTAGAGCAGCTGTTCACAAAAAAAAATTATTATTTTATACATGAGGCAACTGCAGGTTTCTTTTTGCACATTTGTACCAATATATGTTGTTGCTTGTGACTTATAAATTGCATCATTCTCTTAGAAGAATAGCTAAGCTGACTTCCCAAAGTTTGCAAACTAGATGGAACAACATTTGCTTTAAGCCTCTTTCAGAGAGGATCACAATTCCCACCAACCTACTGCAATATTTACTAAGTCTAGCATTAGACAGTGAGAAAGTAATGAAAGAGAAGTGCTGGTCTGCACTCCTGTGGGGCTAATTCCTTCACTAATACCACTGACAGATCTGAGGTTTGTGCTCATGGCAGGATCCAGAGAGAAGGCAGCAGAAAGAGATGACAGCAGAAACCAGTAAGTCTCTGAGAGCTGCCAGGGTGGTTGTCTAACCACCATGCAAATTGGCATTGATGACTGCCTTCTGCTGCTGAGGAGCCTGATGTGGTTAACTGTACAAGCCTCATTTGGTCTGAAAGTACTGGTACAGGAAATACTGGATCTGCTGAAAACTGCCACTGGAAAGGAGATTAAGATCTGGAGCATTAACTCTGTTGATTCCATCATTCTATACTGTGACAAAACGGACGTTTTTCAACCATATGGTACATAAAAGTTGAGCTCTCTTTGAAGGAAAGTCACTTTAACTATGAAGACCAGGAAGGCACTAAAGCATATGGATTATTTAGTTCCTAGAGAAAAGCATTTTTTTTCCAAATGTTAAGTGACATTTCCTTTCAAATTGTGTTTTCCATTAATTTCCTAACTGTTGAGGAGTAAATGGTTGCAGAAGCATTTCCAGTGGGACAAAATTGCTGTGGATAGCACCAGGATAGCCAAAAAAGGCCAAATTTATATACTTCTCCATGAGCTACTCCTCTGCTCCAGACTTGCTGTCATGGTTTGACTGAAGAGCATGTTCTAGGTGCAACACACTCCTTTTCTGAGCAGAAAACACATCTTCTGGACTTGAAAGTAACTGCCTGGTAGAAGGGGGAGTTGTTGAAATCTGGAAATCAAGTTCTATCAGCTATGTAATAACTAGGTTAGATCCTGAGAGTCACAAAGGAAGCATCTCAAGAACATAAAGGCAACTCTCTCAAGAATACTTTATCGTTCAACAACCCGCTGCCTGCCAACTGCGGAGAAATGATGATTAATATTTACAGAAATTAACAAGCGACAGCTGGGCATTGCTGGGAGCACTGCCCAGCGGATACGAAAAGTTTGTGCAGGTTGGGATGGATGTGGCATTTGTATCCTGGGGAGCACTCCAAGAGGAACTGCAAAGCAATGACATCAAAGAGTATACACGTACCAGAGTGGACGTGTACACCCCAACTCCCAAAAAGAAGATTTAGTTCACATCAACTAAGAGATTAGCTAATGGAAGGAGCTTTCTTAGTCCAAAATGCCTCAACAGTAGAGTTGGTTGAGGTCACTTGGTTTGTTCAGCCTAGAGAAGCCCTCATTGCAGTCTTCAACATCCTCACAAGGGGCAGCAGAGGGAAAGACACTGATCTCTTCACTCTTGAGAGCAGTGACAGGACCCATGGGAATGGCCTGAAGCTCTGTCAGGGGAGGTTTATGTTGGATATCAGGAAAAGGTTCTTTTACCCAGAGGGTGGTTGGGCACTGGGACAGGCTCCCCAGGGAAGTGGTCACAGCACCAAGCCTGACAGAGTTCAGGAGGTGTTTTGACAACACTCTCAGGCACATGGTGTGACTCTTGGGGTGTCCTGTGCAGGGCCAGGAGCTGGACTTAATTATTCCTGAGGGTGCCTTGCTATTCAAGATATTCTGTGATTCTATGCAAAACCTGAATGTTCTCTGAAGTTCATGTGCTTTTCATGACTACAAAAAGATAGCATTTTCTGAGCTGTCTTGCAGCAGTACTTGCTATGTTGTGACAGCCAAGCACACTGCTGAATCCTTCTTTTAGCTCCCTAATGCTGTGCAGCAAGAAAGAGTGAGGATCAAATTTATGAGTCTAACAGATTAGACTAGTCAAGGCAGCAGATCAAAAGGAAGCTTACCTATCCTCCAGCTGATGTGAGAAGGAAAGAAAGGCACTTGAAACCAGACTAGCTGGAAGGCCCACACGATGATGTTGAAAGCAAAAGAGACCCGTCCTCAATTTTTATCACCACAAAAACTTCCCAACAGGTTTCACAATTTCAGCTTTTATCACAGCTGTGAATTTCCATACTAGCACATGGCAATGAAGTGTCCTTTGCAGTGGAAGACTGCACCCATGTTATATACAGAGGAGTTATGTATATACACCTTGTTTGTATTCATGTTAGGAAGTATGTGGTGACCTGGATAAGACTTCATATGCCATGGATCGGAAACCATGACATGTGAAGAACAGATGCTGCATTTTTCTTCCCCGTGATAGCTCCAAGGAATCATTGTCTACTGCAAGACTTAGGAGTGAGGTTATGTTGTCCATCTTCCACTCTCCCTGCTGTAATAAGATAAGGGAGTGAAGTGTGGCTGGACAGAGACATTCTTTTAGACTGGTGGGTGCTGAGAACATTTCCAACTCTGTGCTGTGAGTGGGAGGAATGCATGCTACACCTTTCCCCTTCTGCTTGCACAAATGACGCAAAGAGCTTCTGCTCTACATTTTGAAAAACAAAGAATAAGAAGTGTTAGCTATGGAGGAAAACCTGTACTATAGGCAAGAACAAAAGAATGGTAAGGGAATGGCCTCTTAAAAAAATTTAAATAAAAATTCGAATCGCAGTTAGTTAAAGCAAAGCCTACCTAATGACTCTTTGCCTATGTCTTTCAATGACAAGTAGGGAGAGACACAAACCCTGAAACAGAGTATGTTCCACAGCACATAAATCAGTACAGTTCATGCAGAACTGAATGTACAGGGTAGGCTTAGCTGAGAAAAAGCTGAAGGAACCCTCTGATGCTTGGACTGCAGGTCGTGTCACATATGAAGCAGGAGCAGCTTGGCTTTTCCTCCCTCATATCCACAGAGTGTTTTCACCTGGTCCCAAACTTGCCTTGCTCTGTCTCCATTCAGAGATGTGCCCGTACAAAATTTTTGCGAGATGGTTTACAGTGAAGAGGATGAATAGGAGAGTTTATTTCCTCTAATTTTGAAGTGTTCACAGTTTAAGAATCAGAGTCAAATATTTCAACACTAACCAGTGGAAGCTAGATATCAACTGCTAAACTTCTTTAAACCCACAGGACCCCATAAACTGTATTTTAACCTACTAAAAATACACAACTAATGTTTTAAACTAGTAATGTAGAATTTAACTAACCTTGGAAAGCTAAGGAAGTTCAAAAGGACTGGGAAACAGCCAATGCTTTATCAGTAGTTTAAAAAGTTAATAAAATTGATATAAAATTAATGATGTGGTTTCAAAAATAAATGTTTGATTGATATGTGTATGCTGATACTAGGAATATTAGGGATTTCAAGAATTTCTTGGCATTTTACAAAATATTGGTCCTAAACAAATTCAAGGTAGCACATATGAAGTGGATTAAAAGTTGGCTCGCTAGACCAGTTCAAAGCAAAAAAAAAAAAAATTGTGAAAAAATAAAAAAATCCTTATCCCATGATGATTCTGCATAGATACTTTATTCAACACTGGGCAGTATTTCTAACAATGATCTCCAAGGAAAGTGCAAGAAAGAAATTGCAGATGACACAAAAATTGATGGAACTATAGATAATGATAAAGTCAGTTCTGTAAAATCACTGAGAGCAGGTGACAAAATGGGTTTTGCCTGAACAATGTGTTGCAATAGAGATAAGTGTAAGGTCAAACACTGAGGAATCGGGAATGTAAATCACAGTGGTAGGAAAGCAGTAAATCAAAAAGATTATAACCAGCTTCAGAATAAAGCAACTGGAAAGTGGATGATGGTTTGAGGCAAAGGTTAAGAGTGCAAAGAGAGCTCCTGGCTGGATGAAGAGGATAAAACCAAGAAGGAATCAGTTAGAAGAATCACATTAGAAGAGCCATTACATTGCTGTCTCCATACTGAGGACACTGGAAAATACATAGAAAAAAGCTTAAGAAATAATTCAAAATCTGTTTTATATTGTGAGACTGAAAAAAAAAAAAAGGCATTTTTCCTTCAGGAGAGAATGTCTATTGTACATTTGATAGTAACCAGCTACATGGTGCAGATAACCCTTTAAAACAATGCAGAGAAGGAACAAGTCAAAGCAGCTGGAAGTCAAATGTAATAAAATTCAGGTCAGCAATAATACATATTCCAGCTCAAAGCAATTTTGTACTAGAACTTTCCTTATATATCTTTTAAAATGTGAATTTTGAGGACTCCAAGAACAAGTGTTTTGCTTTAGAAGAACAACCACACTAAGACTAAGCTATAAAAACTTAGCTTGAAAGCAACAGGGCATGCACAGAGCCTGGAACACATCAGGCACCAACTGCACATCGACACTGGGACAAGGCTACACAGTCTGTGCTGCCACTGGTACCACAGCTCACGTGACTCAAACCAGCTCAGTTTCTCTCTCTGAGTCTGAGCTGAAGCACAGGAATGGTGGCACAGTGAGTACCACAATGAGAGGCTGCTGAGACAAGAACTGGGAAAGCAAGAGCTGGGCAGCAAAAAGCTCAGAGCCACCACAGAAAGGCCCCCACCCCAAATCCCACTGAACCATCCTGCAGTACTGCCCTGCTTGGGCAAGCACTTCTTGGTCTGTGACAGGCAATAAGACCATAGCACAAAAGACCAGAGAAACAGGAATAGATAAGAACTACATTTTACAAGGTGAATATGGAATATAACATGTAAATGCCTTAGAAAACAATTTAAAAAATAAAACAGTTTGGGACTTCAGTTCCTAGAATGATGAATTCTCAGCACTGGAAAAAAGTGACTTGGTTGTTCTAAACACATCTCAAGGTTGCTAGATCTCCTTCTAACAAATTAGAGCTTGGGCTTTTACATTGTACCATTTGGGACAAGCTGATTATTTTTAGCACAATAATCTGCATCACA
This sequence comes from Nicator chloris, assembly GCA_013400495.1. NCBI lineage: Eukaryota > Metazoa > Chordata > Aves > Passeriformes > Pycnonotidae > Nicator > Nicator chloris. The sequence continues at coordinate 36,607 of WAAE01005169.1, read as the reverse complement.
TGTATTCCACAATAATACTTTTTAAACTACTCAGAATGAAAGCTAGTATTATTCATCACTTGATTTCTTAAAACTTACATAATCAAAACAAGTCCTGTGGTTGGTAGTGGTTTTTCTGCCTAGGGTTTGTGTTTTTTTTCCATTTAATTTAATTTCCTTAAAATCATTAAAGATGATACAGTTTTTTCCACTGTATTGGAAAACTCAATGAATTATAATCACCTCAATTGCATCGTCGTACATTTTCCTTGCCTCCGTGTCCATCTTGTCTGACATAAGCCAGGCTTTCAATAAATATTCATAAAAACTGTCTCCCAGCCCGCCCACGGATGTGTGATCTGTAGAAGGGAAAGAGGGAAGAAAACAACAACAAAAAAAAGAGGTTGACTTTGTTATGTAACAGCACCTTAAATTTATTCAAAACATAAACTTATGTTTTAAGGCCTACTGCTGTAGAATTATAAACATTTTTAGCCTGTTTAGCAGGACAAAGCTGCACTGCACTCTTTCCCCTCCATACTTACATCACAGGCACAGAACCTTGTCTATGTGTTCTCTATTTGTCATTCTGCACAGGCTATCCCTCATATCAAAATTGTAATTTAACCTCTGTTTTTACTTCATTCCAAAGAACCCAACTGTTTTGCTGCTAGGGTTTGGGGGTTTTAGTTTTTGGATTTTTAATGTATACGTGAAAAAAGTGTGTAGAAAACCTCCTAAGACCTCTGCACCCAGGATGTAACCAGGTCACGTGGCTAGCTCCAAACTGCCACCCATGAACCACACAGAATCCAATCTTTCCAGCAGTTTTTTACTTCTAACAGGGTAGTTACTCGACAGACTATGAATTCTTCAAACTAAACATTCTTATTGAGATTATTTTAGTCAAAAGAGAAGCAAGCTGCCTTTGCAGTGTACAACACAAGCCCTGCTCTGTTCCTCTGTGCCTGAGCAGCCAGGCAGAGCTGTGCCACGTGCCACAGGGTAAGGCTGCTTCACTATTAGAATCCACCAGCAAATAAACTGAACCTCCTAACACACAGATTTCTGTCACCCTTTTTTCTTTCCCTTGCAGAGGTTGCCTTTCACAAATAGTGTCACTGCTATTCTGTGCTGACAGACTGCTTGAGAACTATCTATGTTTCTCTTTGCCTGAACTATCATAGTTGCCCACAAAAAGCCCACTGATGGTCTGGCAGCCTTGAAGCTCCTGTTCCAACCAAGGTAAGCAGTCACTCAGTACACCCTTCATTCAAAATGCAGCACTCTGTGAGATTTAATAAGTGACTCCAACCAGAACACACATAACCTTCTCTTTCCTGATGTTACAGCTCTCAAAACAGTGGCATCAGAACAGCCTTAGACTCCTGAAGCTAGGCGAGGGAAACGTTTAACACCAACATTGTCACAATGCCAGAAATTCACTGCCCTAAGCATGGCTGGTTGAGTCATGCAAGTACCCTTTCACTGGGTAAAGAAAAGATATGACACTTCCTTTTACAAAATACCTCAAAAAAGTGGTATTATTCACAGTTTTTCTGGGATAAAGGTGCAAAAGAGAGGTTGAACTCTCCTTCTGTTCTTTTTTCCCCCAAGCACCGCCCTACCACAGCATGTCTGCTTGTCTCTGAAGATGAGTAGGAGGTTAGAGCTGGTAGATGCTGCTATCCTAACTCTTCTAGCTGCCTCTTGGCTCCTCTGCTACTTAAAAATGGATTTCTAAACAAAGGAAGGAGCAAGTAGAGAGTCTTGCTCTCATTTCCCATTTAGTTTCAAGTTGTGAATTTGAAGCAAATTACTTCATGCCCTTCTCTTATACCTCAGAATCTCCTCAACTGCCTTTTCACACCCAGTTACTCAGTGATTACGCATTTTCATAAGCTTTCTCACCCTGAGCTGTAAGAGGACATTCAGGTCATGAGTCACTTTCTTACACAAACACAAGGGCTAGAAATTACTCCTTCAATTTAGAATTACGTTCTTAAGTAGACACAAGAAACAAGGGTCTGTGGTTTTCAGGAAAAAAATAAAAAAACCACAAACTATCCCAAGACTTCAAAGCTACAACTCATGCCAGCACTGCTCAGGGACTGACTTCACAAGAGACAGTTTAAAACTACTTCTGTTAAGCTGCTGCCTCGTCCCCAGCTGAGCTCTGTCACTTAAGTCAGAGATGAACCTCAGCCAGATTTCCTTGACAGATGCACTCAGGTCCCAACAAGGACAGGCTGTTGAACACTCAGCAGCATTCTTGTAGTAGCTCCAGCTGGGTTTGGGACAGGAAAGAGCAGGAAGATGAGTGGAAAAGGTTTATTTCCTAAACAGAGAAATCCACATTCCAGGTGTGTTTCAAAAGCCAATTATCAGCAACATGTGCCATTTCATGTCTACTTCTCCAGGCAGTCCTTTGAGAACTGTCCTTCTCTGCTGTCAGCAGCTCTTCTTCACATTGCTTCTCACCTTAGACAAGACTATAGGGAATGCAGGCACCAGAAGCATCGGGGGACACAGGACTGAGAGCCATCCCCTAGACAGCCTTTTCTGCACCTTCTTCGTGCAGAGAATAGGGCTGCTCAAGCCTCTCAGATTCAGATCTTCCTCCCATTCAGCAAGTAGAGAAGCACATGGTAAGGAACTAAAGCCTTTCAAGGGCCTTGCAACTCCCAGCAGCAGCATTTTCCTTGCTCCTTTTATGCATACCTCACTCCACCTCTGACCAGCCCAGACTTTTCAAGGCTCCTCTCTCATTCAGCAGTGGGCAACTCCACTCCCCAGCTGATGCCTTTCACAGCTGGACCAGAGGGAAGACCTGTCAAAAAAGGCAAACGGATCCTGTTCCTTCTCTTTAGCAGCAGGAGAGGGACATATGAAATATTTCTGGTGGGAACATATGGTATTTCAGGGGAGCTGGCTGCATCGAGATGCAGCTGTCTTTATGTCCCTGTCCCCTCTCCATCCACAAAAATAGCCAAAACAGGATGAAAGTGAAAAGGAGGCCAACGCAGCAGCTGAACTGAGGTTTGAACACAGTGAGTTTTCCAACTTCTGCAGCTGCATTAACTGCACCCTGGCAAGGTCTTCTTCAGGTTTTCTGCTAGTGTCTGAAGGTGTTGCTAAAGCAGAATTTGCTGCATTTTATAAGAACAATAAGTAGAAATTAACTTAAAACACAGTTTGTGACAGATTGTGGGTCTTCGACAATTTGCTCCCTCCTAGAGCGGAAATGTTAAAAAAATATTTTCCAAGATTCCTTAGCAAATATATAACTGGTGAAAGCTGTAGATTTGGGTCATCGCATATCATTCTCTTTTAAAAACAAAGCTCTCTATCCAAACTTATCAGAGGGTCCATGGTGGTTATCATTTTCCCCTGCTATTTGAGCTATAGCTCAGATGGGTTCAAAGATTTAAGTCAGCTCCACTCAGAATGTTTTGCTCAGAAAAATGTTTTTCACATAAACTTTACTTACATTTTCACACTGGCCCCAACCTTTCATGTCAATCCAGAGTACCACAAAAGAATAACTTGTGATTTGAATAACTGAGCTTAAAATAGCATCATGACACTGGGTACTCCTCAGCAAACAACTGAGAAGATAAGCATTAAGTACAAGCATTTTGAAAATTTTAAAATGCATTCTTTCTTTCACATATTTGATCTACAAGAATTATTTAATTAGCTCTTTGTCACGTAAAGGTTTTTATTTTGAAGAGCTTTGTTTTACAGCGAAATCCTGAAGCAGAATCCATTCCAGATTAAGACAAATATAGCAAAAAGAACAGAAGTACGATAGCACAACAAAAGTGGCTGAAGCTAAATGTTCTGTTCAATGTATACATTTTTTCGAACACTCATTCCTTCAAATCAAGACAAATTTGGGTAATTTCTTCATTCTGCATTTTTTCAAACACGGGTCCAGATGACTGGGCAAACATAAAAGGATTCCAGTCAAGGATTCCTTTGGAATTCTTTTCAAACTGAAAGACACAGTAGCTGCAGTTGGAAAGAACACCTTCAACTTTTGCAACCAAAAGCAATTACAAGAAACCCTGTATTTTTTCTGGTTTGTCACACTTGAAAGCATATTGTGTGCAAACCTGTGCAGTTAGTCTGTTTGTAAGGATTCTTCTTGCCAAAAAGAGACAAATAAAACCTTAATAGAAAGACAATGACATTTCAAGTTCATAGCAACATTTTTCCTCAGCTACTACAAAGGATTTACACCCTGTAAAATATTGGCATTTTCCTTCTTAATAAACAGTACTCAACTACAAACAAAAAAAACCTCAATGAACAACAAACCAATCAATCTCAGAGCAATACTTTAATGAGTTTTTAATGTATTGATAAAAGATCCATACTTAGTAGCCTATTGTGTCTCAGCTAATATGCCAAAAAACCTGATCTACCTTTTTCCCACAGACTGAGAGGGGGACCTTCTTTTAAAACCTCACCCCATCATTATCTAATATTCCTAAAGATAGTTTCACTCCAAATGATCTTATTGGTATCAGCAATCCATGAGCTCACTGCTGACACAGTCTCCCCAGACAAGAAGCAGGAGAGCAGTAAACCAGAGCACCAGGCAGGAGGTCAGATAGGGAGCACCCAGTCTTGTTGAAATGCCACTGGGAGGGTCTGCAGAGCTCTGGTGATTTGTTCTCTATAAGCAAAATTGTTTCTTTACAAATCTGGGGAGACAAATCAACTTTTTTTTCCGCAAACAGCTCTTCAAGGCATAGGCAACAAGGTTGCCCCTCTTCAGTGACAGGTGAGGCACTGAGGTAGATCTGGCTGTTCTTTCTCTTCCAGACTAATTTTTGGGGTTGTAGATAACAGAGATATCATGCATTCACACAGCTCATTCTCATTTGTCATACCCAGACCTACCTAAGATTTGTAAATAACTTCCTCCACAGCAAGCTAATTTCCACATGAAAGGCAGTGGTTCCCAAGAATACGTTATGGCCACGGATCGCAAGTTACCAACACTTCCTTTTGTTTACAGGGAAAGTTTGCTTCACTGAGCAATAGCATGTTTCCCACAACAACTGACAGCCCCCTAAAGATAACATTAATAATGAAGCCTGTTCTAGTGAAGGTCTACCTGCTCTCTAGAGCAAACTTAAGATGTGCAAATTATTTTTAAGCAGATGGCTTTAAGTAGTTAACAGCAGCTTAATGAGGCAAATTTAAAACAGTTCATGGTTTGCTAAACCGTCTCTGCTTTGTGCCTTAATTGTTCAATTGTCATTTCTTGGCAAGGAGCAAGAATAAAGAAAGAAGCCAGGCATTGTATTAAAGGCAGCACGCCATGCCAGAACTGATGCCGTAGTCCCAACACCTGAGGGTGAGGCTTCCTGCTCGCCAGCAGCAGACAGGGAGCGAGCCACTGCCCCTCCCTGACCCCAGGGCACATCTGCCCTCGGCAGAAAGCTTCTGCATCGCTGACTGCACACAGAAGAGAAAAGATGAAATACAATACCGAGCAGAGGCATGTTTAGCATGCACAGGCTGCCCTGCTGGAAAGCAAGACGGTGAGATAACGTTGGAGCAGTGCAGAAGCACAAGAAGGTGGAGATCAGGACCGATTATGCCCACAGCATTTTCAGTTCACCAACTGTAACTACAACACTGATTCAATATTTTAAACTACAGACAGAGAGAGAACAACCAAGCAAAAAATTACTAATCTGGCTATTTGCAAACTCAAATCTAGGAACTGTAATCATTACTTTTGACTTTAAAATAAAGCAAAACTCACTAAAACCTGTGCTATACTCAGGAGACTGGAAATGCCAAGATAAACAAACCACTGATTCATTTTAACCAAGAGTAGTAGTACAGAACTACTTTGCAAGAAAAGAAGGAAGCAATAAAAAGGGAGGCTCATCTTCCTCAAGGATCACAAACTGACAAAGTGCTATTATAATACATCTGAGGAGTTTGAGAGTGGAAAAGTTAAGTGACCAGGAGAGGGTAGCAAAGTGATTAAGCTAATACTGACTTTCATTAAGAAACCCACATACCCCATCACCATTAGTTGTTCTGGCCTGCACCAACTGGTCTTACATTGCAGGAGCCCTCCTTCTCTGTGCAGGAAACTTTCAAAGAATTGTTTTTCTGTTTGTCTTCAGGCTGGCTCTGATTAAATTTCAGTTCAATCTTTACTTCATGTAGTTGGACTTACCGCTCCTCAGCTGCTCTAAATAGGTGCAAGCTCCCCTTCTAATCCTTTAATCCAGAAAGCTGAGGCCCTGGAAATTGCAGCTGCTGCAATTCACAGCAGAAATTCAACCTAAGGATGTCATAAGCCATATTGGTTGGCTTAAAAGTGCAAACACTTGTAAATTAACTGTAGCAGAGGCAGCCCTGATAAGAGGAGGTGACAGTGTAATTTTTAGTCAAATATAAACTATGTATCACTAAGGAACACATTACCAGCATGAGAATTTTTCTGAAAACATGCAGGGTCTCACATAACAGAATCACATTTGAAGAATGTAAGTTAAGCATTTATCAGTTGGGAGGTAGCTGAACAGACACTGCTTCCCATTCTACTGTCTGGTGCCACAACAGCATCCAGCAACATGAAACAGCTCGCTCTGCTCCTCCCAACCTGGGGGTGCGTGGTCACGCCTGCTCAGCACTCACAGCTCTGGAGAAGGGAGCAGCTGAACTCTAAATACTCCAGATGGAGAAACTAGGTGAGAATATTTTAACGAGGCTTGGAAAAATATGGATGGTTCTTGAGTTCTTTAACTGTACTCTTTGAAAAAACAAACTTTAATCTGAGCAGAATCACGTTCCATTTCCAGTTTCATTTAGAGATGGCTAAAGTGTTTTTGTCCAAGTTGTTTCAAGAAACCCCAACAGAACAGCTTGAGGCAGACAGAATATTGCAGCTGGAAGAAGTTAAGTCTGGCAGCTACAAGAAACTGAAAACACAAGCACTTAAGGGGAATTATTAAGCAATCTTAATTATAAGTGCTACTAGTTTCTCATATAATAAAATTAAGCAAAATTACTTCCTAGAACTGTAGGGACTATAAAACTAAAGATTAAAAATGGTTAAACTTGCACAATTCAAGTGTGTCCAAAGACAATAGAAATACTTTGAAACAGACCAGCAAGTATAAAGAGCCAACTAATACACATTTTTAGGTAACTCAGAATCAAAACACTTCTTCAGACTGAATGTAATTTATGATTCTGTAATCTCAAAGGAGTATCCTAATTTGGTATCTTACAACAGACTGTACTTTCACTCTCAGGAATTCACAGCTGGAACAAATGTTTTCTTTTTTTTTTTTTTTTCTGTATTCAAACTTTCCTGAAACATCAAAACATTCCAGCTATTATTTATAATTCTGGGAAGATTTAGGCCATCTCTCAGAAGACATGTTCAGGAATTAAACACCAATCAACTAAACACATCAAGTCCACAAGCTAAAATTAGAAACACATTAAATCCTTATGCCGGTGTGTTTACTGAGAAGTGGCCTTTTATCACCTGAAGTTGTCTTTTCAAGGTTATTACACTCACCCAGAGAGCCACCCAAATGAAGTACACCTGCCTCTCAGCCACGTTTGGAGTCACTGTAAATCCCAGCTGTGTGAGCAGCTTTAACGAACCCGCTGGGATTTGCAGTGGATTGATGGGAAGTCATGTGCCTGTTTGTCTCTGATGACTTTTTTTTACTTGACAAGGTGGCTGTGAAAAGCAGCTAAAAGGGGTAACATCACCTGCTGCAAACAATACTGCTGTAGGTGTGTGCCCAAAACCCAAAGAGTCCATTTTGAATAAGAGTTCATATACAGGGGGATTAACAAGCTCTTAAGGTCGTTACCCACTTTAGTTTATTCACCTTAATCTTCCTTGAAGATCTCAATTCTCCTCTTGAAGATTATAAACAAGAACATGGGAGAGGGAAACCTTTATTAGATTAAATCTAGTCAAACAGTCTTCTGTACCAAATCAGCTGGCAAAACCACTTCACCCTTCAAGTTTCATCAAGACATGGCGGTTTATATATTTACATATATATGTATATATACATCCCACATGGAAGCTGACAGTCAAAAGTGATTCCGAGAAGCAAGGAAAGACACTCCCTGTTTTTTATGTACTTTTGGATTACACCACATGCAATATAAATCCAGGCTATTCTGTTTCTTTCTCCTAAACTTCAGTCTATGTAGCTCCTATTTTTCTTCTCATGACAGATGCCTGAAACGGCACACGCAACCACCTGAAGTTTTGATCACCCTGTAAGTGCTGGGACATTGTGCTGATTTTAAGACTTGTTCAGTCCATGCTCTGTGACTGAGACTGAGGTACCACACCCTATGTGGACTGCATTCATCACCATCCCTCCCTTACTTGACTATGTATGTCATATGGGACCATATCTGCAAGATCACGCAGATCCTCAAGTGGAGACGGTATTTTAGCTTGCTGCTACAAGGACAGTCCAACCCTCACTGGAACTTCAGGATTAAAAGAAGCCATTGGTAAGTTCACTGTTCACTGAACAGAATTATATACTCTCTGTTCTCAGTGTCACCAAACTGGAAATGTTTCTTTCTCACGTGGCCACCAGCAGGTACATCTCCACATGGAACTCGGAATATGAAGTCTCATAGACTGAAGACAGAATAAAAAGAAACAGATTTCAAATGTGACAACAGATGTGTCATCCAAATTTACCAATCATCTAGAAAGCATTGATAGAAACACTTAAGTTCACAGCTTCCAACACACTTCAGAGAAGGAATAAAATAAAACCAAAAAAGTTTAATAAGGCTGTAACAAGTTTGTAACCGGACTTGGATAGGCTTCCCTTTCGTAAGAAACTAGTAAGTCAAGAATGGTTCATACATGCAGCTTTAGGCATAAAATTATCAAAGAAATAGAGATTCCACAGGAAATCAAACTCTAAAAACTCACAGAGCACGTGTCAAAGGATAATTTTTTACTCCTCGATCATTTTAAGTTAATGTCTTCAAAGCTATCAGTGTAAACTCTCAAAAATATCAGGCAGTACCCTAAACATGTCAGATTTCATTAATGCAAATGAATTTACTGAATTCACAGTGAGAAAGATAAATGGAAAAGCTGCTGTGGGACAAATCACAAATTCTAGATATTGATGCACTCCCCACTGAGATCATGCTCTAAAAGTATAGCTTGGTGGTATAACAAGATGAAATATTCATCTCTTTGCCTAGCAATGTATGCAAGCATTCTCATAACCCAAAGTTATACCACATCCAAATCCTTTCTTTAGGAATTATTTATAGGCACTCCTTGCAAGTGCATAATTCGTATACATGTTTAACCTTCCAATAACACTAGAAGCTTTAACACACTAAACAAAGCTTTTATTTGTTCACCTTTTCAGCATCTTGCTCAGCAGACCAGTAAAACATCTTAACCTTGTAGTTGTATAAAAGCATATTCCCTGTAATGCACAGTTCTGTTGTATTTCATTAAAATAAAGTTTTAACAGATTATCTTGCTCTTGGCTTCTAGTGAATAACCAAATTTGAATGCAGCTTTTTCTTGGAACACAGCTAATTACATTTGTAGAAGGTTGTCACGGGAAAGTGCAAGGGGAATTCCCCAGCAGAGATTACACAGATTATTTTCTATTCAAAACACATGCATGTTCCTAAGGACAGAACAACACAAAATAAATTGGAGAGTAAAAATTAAGGACACCTGCCAAGATAGCAAAAAAAAAATTAAACTGCAAAGAACCACCCCCACCTCCTCATATGCAACAGCATGCCTGCTGCTGAAAGTCTAGAAATTATGCTGTAATTTTATTTGTTCATAATGTAATAAACTGAAAGTAGATTTCAAATAGAAAAACCTACATAAATAAATGTTTACACCGATGTCCAAACTATCACATAGATCACATATCTCCAGTTCTATAAATGATGTTCCAAACATGAATTAAAACATACATTTACTTGCTAAATCAAATAAACGTGCAAAAATGCCATCAGGTTGGGAACTGCTCTACAAGTATTTTTACAATATGCAATTATTTTAATTCTGCACCATTTCTGTTCAAGAGAGAGAAAATCTTTTCCTTATGCTGAAGCGGAAAAATAATAATCTGCGAGGTAAAGTATTAGAAATTATTATTCACAAGTCCAAATAGAAAGTGGTTATCTGATGAGTTTTGGAAAATACTTTGGACTATACAGGCTTACTTGACCCAATTGCCTTTGCTTCCTTTTAGGTTATGGATGTTTTGCCAGAACTTGACACTATATTTCAAAGTTTTATTTTTCCTGACTCATGGCATTGCTTGTTTCTTTACAGAAGGTACAGGTATTAAAAAACATAATTTAAGATAATCCTTGTGCTAAGCAAGGCATGTAGTAAATAAGTAAGGGTGAAAGAGAGAATGTATAATGTCTTCATAGTTAAAGGAGATTATGAGCAGCTTCAGCTGGCAGACAGGTTTGCCAATACTAGCATCTTTTCACTATCTCTAAGGACACTATCAACCTGTTAATTTGTGCTGCAATTATATTTTTATCTGAAATAGGTATCTGAAGTATTTTTTTAATCTTATGAAAGACTACTTCATTTTTCAGTATTATTCACTTCACCTTGCCATCTGCAAGGGTTTTCATCTCCCAGAGGCAGGTGTAAAGACTGAAAAGGTTTCTTGCCTAATTTTAAAAATGAAAGGCCCAATAACTGATACAGAAATCAGGATCTGGATATCTATCTCTGTAGCACCCTTGAAGGCTTGCATTCAAGAGAGCCACTCTCCCTATGGATCAGAGAGAGCTCACACATGCTGATTTTTCTCAGTGTTCACATTCTCACAAGGGGATACGCAGAGTGAGACAGCACCTTCTTCATCAAAAAGGCTCTGCAGATCATAGGGGCTGGGAGAGCTGGGTGGCAGAGCTCAGAGGCTGATGGGGGGGGGTCACAGGGCCCTAGGCTTACGTGCCAGCAACTGCAAACACCTGTGTGTGTTTGTTTTTCCCAGTGAATTTAATCCTGAGTGCGTGTGTACTTCATCAGCAGGCTCCCAGCTGGACAGCAGGAGACCTGCATCTGGAAAGATCCAAGCTCTGTGCTGATAGCTGCACAGGTCTGGGGTGCAAGCACAGACTGAGAGCCTCTGCTAATGTTTGAAGGGTCCATGAGCATGAGGACACTTGTGAAGGGTGCAAGCCCATGCATCTATTTGACAGTGCACACAAGGAGGAGGATCAAAACCTGCCTACCTGTGGGTATGTTGCAGGTGAGTTGTGGCAGGACTACACAGGGGTGCTGCAAAGGCAGGGCAGCTCTCTGTGTGGGCAGCTGCATCAGTGTCCTCTTACTGCATGTGTGCAGCTCTGGAATATGTCCTGACTGCAAATGGGAACTTCAGCAGTCACATCCATTAGACAGGGATGGGGACACTTGGACCTGGCTGCGCTTCAAGAGCTGGGAATGAGGAAACCCCAGGTCTTGGAGTCTACTGAATGCAGTGGTTTTCTTACCATCTTTAACCATGTTATATACATTGACATCCAATTTATTTTCACTGTTCCTTTAAATTCTGAAAAATAAATATAGACAGATGGTGCTACGTATTTGATACAATATCGTATCACAAATGAAAATAGATAGGATGCATTGCTCATGGTTTGTCTATTACCTGCAAGAGTTTAAATGAAGCAGTTTGGTTAATTACCTAGCTCAGCCCAAGGGCATGAGCCTCAAACCAGCTGTACAGGCAGGCATAAAAAACCTGGAATATTCACCTAGTATTTCCACTGACTTAATGAAAGTAATTTAATTTTTTCCCCAATGTTTGAAAATTGCACCATTTTAAAAGAAGTGCAAATCTAACACAAATAAATTAAATCCACAGATGCCTTCTCCAAACAGCACTTTAACATTAAAAGTTCTTGGTTTGATTTAAGCAGTTATTGTTGAAAATTAAAGACCACCTGAAGAAAATGCAATATGCACATCCATAAAGATATTTGCTTAAGTTTATTTAAAGGCCAGTCTACAGCACAACCAGCTGGGAAATAGAGGATGTAAGCTTCTCCCATTCAGCCACCTGGGTTGTGCCTCTACCTACTCTGTAGTAACAGATGCAGGAAGCTGCAAGAAAATGAGAACATCACCAGAAGGGGCTAAGGTAGTGTAACAGGCTAAATATCTGTGTGAATCTTCTTAGTGTCTTTAAAGGATAGTTATCACTTTGACATGGAAGACACCATTTAAATGTAGTGCATTTAATACTCTTATCACACGTAATCAACATCACACTGTCAATGAGTTCTTATAAAGATGGTGACAGAGTGGCCCCCACTGGCTTTTAACTTGGACTACTTGCAAGCGTGAGGAAGGGGCTGGTTTTCTGTAAGGAGACATGAATAAAGCAGCAGAGAATAGACTGCAACCTGAATGTTCACCACGTCAGCATTCGGTGGTGCCAAATTCGGTGTCTGCTGCTACATTCCTGAGAGCAATGCTCCGCTCATGCACTGTAAATTCACACACTAGCTTACTTCACAGCAACTTGTTAACGTGCCCACATATCACTAAGGTGTAATAAACATGTAAGATTAACACAGAATGACATTTCTGCTTGTTTTCTTGCATATGGAAGCCGTATTTGGCCCAAACCTCAACTTTATTTAAACTGACAACTCTCCTAGTAACCAATCCAGGTAACTTCATAGGTCGTCCAGATGCAGGAAATGAGATTTGAAGTTAAGACTAATTAGAGTTCCCCTTCAAGAACGTTATTAGTTGCAAGAGATGTTGGAACCAGAAGAAATTAAGTAGTTTATTTTCAGTGTTGGAAAGCAAAAAGGAAGAATGTCCAGTTTACAGAAATGTGCAAACATGACGTGTGTGCTCTGACTTTGCAATAACATGCAGATTTGGCACTTCTTTTGTTATCGCTCTTCTAGTTGCTATTCTCATCTAACATGTTTGCAAATCCAAGTTGAATTTTTTCAACAGATTTTAATTTTTTAAGAAATTGCTTTTCTTCAAATCAATGCCCACAATTTTGAAATCCCTGCTTCTTAATCAACTTTCTGTTATATCTTCTTAGGAGGCTTCTCTAGTAAGCACTGTTACTGCTTTTGAAAATAACCTAAATTCAAAGTTCTGATGCTCACACCGATCCAACTTTACTCACCAAGTGTAAAGGAAAAGCTAACAAAGTCAACTGAAGGTTAATGTGAGATGTTAGAAAATCCTTCCTGACAGCTATTTTGCTTTCAGTCTTACAGAAACTGAAACCCCAAAGTAGAAGTATTGTAAATAACTTGTTCCTACTGGACCATCACCTTAGCCCATAAGTAAAAATGGAATCTGTCGACATTCCTGTGGGCATTATAGCTGTGCCTTCTAGCAAATGCCCCAGTGAGCTGACAAATCCTTTGCTGAACCCATTCAAAAGCTGTCTGTCATGACACCCATGCTGTAATAATACCTGCACATTACAAGCTTCAAGCCAAATATTTAGCCATCGTTTTCCTCCTCCTGGGTATAATGAACCCCCTTGCTGCTACACAGCATTAAGTGTCCAGTTGTATTACAAAGCATTTGCCTTGGAAAGCACAGGGATTTAGCAATGACCACTAAACCATTCACCCAGTAGTTTTTAGGATTGAGGTTTACAGCATTCAAGTGGAAAGAAAGGATGGGATGAAGCAGTAGTCCTTGCTCAGTCCTGCCTGCTATGGCTTCAGACCCTGGCTGTTGCTGCTTCACTGAGGCAGTCAGAAAAAGAAAGAAGCAATCTGTCACCAGAACCCTTCTTCAAGGGCTATGTCAAGTGCATTAAATGCAAATGAAAATTTACATTAATGAAATTGTAATCACTTCAAAGACATGGCTATAGATTAATGCCACACTGACATAATGATTTGACTCATCTCTACAGCTTGTTAAGAACCTGGAAACAATGGTCACATCCTTCTTGATGAAATCATTATTACTAATTGACTGGTAAGTTACTTCACTGATTATAACTTTTCAGGCATTTGTAACAGAAACATTGACTGATTTGAATGCAAGTGCATGTTTTTGTAAGCTCCAGCAGACAAACAAGTGAAAAAGATGGTCTGCACATCTCAGGGCAGTGTCCCCAGCACATCATTCCCAGCAGTGAAACTGCAGAACATGCTATTTATACTGAGATCAAAAGGCCTGCACTCTGATGAATCAAACCCCAGCAGAAATGGCTCACTGGACCCTGCACCCTCACATCAGAAGGAGGTTGCAGCATATCACATACACCACTCCCCTTCCCCTAACCCAAGAAGAGCACAGACCACGGTTTGAGCATACATCTGAACGAGACAAACCAGACAAGGCACAGCAACACGGCCTAAGATCTATGCAGGCTAAGACACAAATATTCTGAGGCACAGAAAAACCCCCATAACAACTGCTGATCCCCAAAAGGCCTGAAAGACCTTTACAAAAGCCAGCTCATCACCATTCAAGAGCCCTGGATATGTGAAGAGGACTGTACCTTTGGTCGAAACCCACAAAATTAGGGTGTGTCTAGGCTCCTAGTGCAAACAGCTCTGAGAAGATATCAAAATACTCTATCAGGTATCAAGGTAGAAGGTATCAAGAGTTTTCCATAAGGTTCTTTTTGCAAGTAGAGATGAATCCATTTCACAGCCCTACGGGGCCACACCAAAGCCACAGAAAATGATGCTTCCCTTTCTTTCCACAATCTTGCCAGAGGAATTTCCTTTAAATGTTCAAGTTTACCTATGAGCTTGTTGGAACAAAATTAAACAAACCAGCAATACTTCTAGAAGGCTACAACTTTTCTTCTATTCAAACTGTGTAATTTTTTTCTTTAAAAAAAATGAAAAGGCAAAGACAAAATATAAATGCTGAGAAAACCTGACCTAAATTAATTCTTCCACTATATATTTTGTCTAATACTAAGAATCAACTGGTAGTAATCACATTAATTGGTCTGACTGCTAAGTTCACATCACCACTGATGTTTTCATTACTTCGAATAAAGGTACTCAGCCCTAGAAAGAAGAGTGCAGAAACAGAAAATAAACCCACCACTAGAAAGATGCTATATTGCAGCTATATCCCATAGTTCTTCAGCAGTGGATTTAGGAATGTATTTATGCCGATTTATTTTATCTATTTCACACCCCTCATGACTTAGTTGGACTACTATACAGATTAACAAAAAAACTAACTAGAATTGAACCAAAAAAGTCTGAGCAGAGAAAAAACTGTTGAAAGGAAGAAAGAAAGGAAAAAAAAAGAAAGAAAAGTAACACTATAAAGGTCAGAGTGAAGAGTTACTTGTATCTAGGCAAATAAAGTGTTCCAAAATAATTCTCAGAAACTATCTGCAGAAAGTACTTTGTACAAGATAAGATGCATCAAACTAAAGGTCACAGCAAAGATGAAAAGGGTAGCTTTCCCAGAAGCTGGAAAAAGAAAAGTTACGCTTTGATACTCTTTCCATTGTCTCAGTCTTTCCAGTACAAAGGTATGTAACAAGCCAAACACAATGCTCTTTGAAATTACCTTCTGAGGGGAACATAAAAGCCTTGCCTGCCCTAATACCAACCATGGGACTCAAGCCAGTAACAGTGTAGGGGACTCGGATACAAGTCCTCTAGTGAATTGGGTTGTTGTGTGTGAAGGCACCGTCCTTACTCGGCTCACTTATGTGTAAGCAGGACACAACCTCTGCAAGGGAGAAAGAAATTCCTGCCTAAGCCTCAGCTACTCCATCTCATCTGTCCAGTGTTTCAGACCACGTGCTCCTTTACTGTAACTTCTTAAATTTTTGCAGGTAGATGCACTGAAGAGTGATCTACCAGGGATACAACATTTTCTCATCATTCCATCCAGGTTGGTGAAAGGAAATGCAGAATTATGGATTCTTGCTATTCAGTATTAGGTTTACAAATGCTGTTTGTCCTAGTTTCAGCCAGGACAGCATTAATTTTTTACAGTAGCTGGGAGGGGGCATGGCCAGACCCTAATGTTATTCAATACCATCTCAGGTCATTGCCAGAGGCAGGGAAAATGACTCCTTTCAGGAGAAGGGCATCCATTCCGGTCAGGGAGAAGAAAATGGTTGGAAAGAACAGGTCTTCTATGTAAATCCTTTGTCTTATGCCTTTTGTTATTAATATTGTTGCAGTTACTGTTCATTTGCTTATCTCACTGCTGTTTCCAGTAAATTGTTCTTACTCAACCAGTGAGCAATCTTTGCCTTTTGTGCTTCCAACAGGAGGCAGGCAGAGGACAAGTGAGCAGCGGGTGTGGTTTTAGCAGAACTACTCAATTGGAGACTATCACCCTAAACCATGACATTGCTGCACTGGGAAAATCCAAGAAATATTACCAGAACACTTGAATATGCATTTGGAACCTTATTTGCTCAAAAAAACCCCCCTAAATCCCAACCACCAAATTGCAGGAAATAAATTTATGACTCATGATCAGCACAGAAAAACTAAAGGCTCTATAAATTTGTATTTCTTTTTATCCTCAGAACTTAAGTCTCAGTTTGTAATCCTGAACTTCAGTCCCAAATGTATTATCTTGCAAAATCCATTTAATAGTATGTTTGAGCTCCACCAAACTTCTGCAAAGTGAAACTTTTCACTGTATGTTTATTTTTAGTGATGAGGAGTGTTGTATTCCCAAGAGATACTAATTCTGTGCATTGTTATTACAAGAAAGCTGGAGGGACTTTTTACAAGGGCATGTAGTGACAGGACAAGGGGAGATGGATTCAAACTGAAAGAGAGTAGCTCTAAATTAGATATTTGAAAGAAATTCTTTACTGTGGGGGTGAGTGAGGCACTGGCACAGGTTGCCCAGAGAAGCTGAGTATGTCCAATCCCTGGAAGTGTTCAAGGCCAGGTTAGAGGCTTTGAGCAACCTGATCCAGTGGAAGGTGTCCCTGCCCACAGCTGGGGGGTTGGAACTAGAGGATCTTTACTGCCCCTCCCAACCCAAGCTGTTCCATGATTCTATGAAACAGCCTCTGAAGAATTTTGGTCATACATCACATCAGACTACTTTTGATAAAACCAGCCCAAGCAGATGGTTAGGAATAAAAAAAAAAAAATTGTTTCAAAGCAACAATATAAAATTGTCTTTTGAATAAACAATGCCTGAGTATTTGTATTTGCATATTTTCTTATTTCTGAATATGTTGTTAAACTTAAATTTATCAGAAGAATTTGTCCCATCAATCCATTTGCCCATCTCAGATGGTGTCATGATTCACTCAAAGATACAAGATGCTTTGGAGAGAATTTTGGCTTTAAAGATGGGATTAGACAAGTATTTCACAGTGACTGCCGTGACAGCTGTATTCATCTCCCTCACATACCAGATTCAAAGTCAGAAGCAGATTCTCAGTTTGCAAGCCAGAACATGTTCTGCTGGATATTTACAGCTAACCACTGAAATACCCAAAACCTATCAGTGATGTCAAACAGGACAGAAATAGATCATCTTGCTTGTTTTTCCTAAATAGACATGCATTTATGAAAGAAATAGAAACCTTGAAGAAAAAAATTCTCTTTTATCACCTCCACTATCAAAGCACAAAACCACTCAACTTTTTTTGTAAGAACCACTTCAAGAAAGGAATCATGTTTATGTCTTTCTCTTGATGTTTTATCTCTTCTCTTACATTGTCAGCAACAATACCTGCTTTTCCTTTTCATTCCAAAGCTTTTTTCTTTTTACATCTATAAGGAGGTTCATCATGCCATTTCCCACGCCACTAAGTAGATGAATTGTGTTTGTAGATGTCAGTGCCTAACACAATTTAACCACCACAAACATGCATTAATGCACGTCACCTTACAATAATCCACTTACCAGATGGTTTGCAGAACAAAACCAGGAACAGAATCAAAATGAGGAAATACTTTCAGCCTTATTCTTTATTACTGAAGATTTTATTGACTGATAAACATAAGGATAGGCATCAGATTAAGTAGGAAGCTGTTTTCAGAAAGTACCCTGAAAAGTGAGCTCTGTGACTTCAGACAGCGACAGGCAAAGATTCATTTCAGGAGATCTCAGGTTCAAGCAATCCTTCTGTGTTTTATGTTTTCAAGTAATGCTGTTTGTGCCCTACAGAATAAACTTTCTGATCTCCAACTCAGCAACAAAGTAAGAAGTAGACGTCTAATTAGGAATTAATAAAATAAGAATACTTACGCTGACCCCACCGGCCTGTTCTTGGATTCAAATAATTTGGATAAAGTCCATTAGGACGATCCATTTTTTGAAGTAACTTCCGAATGTGCATGACCTAAATTAAATCAAGAATCAGGTTCACCGCTAACAACGTTAGTCTGCCCTCTGCACATAGTTAAATCTAATCTCTTTTATTTTTCTTTCATTTTTAGTAGCAAATTTTATTAATCTGAACCACAAGCTTTCTTGAGGGCTTTCTTCAGATTTGTACGTTTTTGGTTTTAAAGGGCTGCTCACATAAACATGCTTAAAAATCATGACTTTTAAATGTATTCTGAAACAAATAAGAAAACCTGTGTTGTCATATATTTCTACTTGAAAAAGACATCTATTTGATAACAGAAATACAGGCATGAAAATATTTACCTGCTACCAAGAATGGAAGTAGAATTCAATAGAGAAAGTACTTCCTCTTTAATGCAATTTATGATAAGAAGTATGATAAAAATATTGATTTTCGAGACTCACCTTGTTGTAATATACAGGGTCTCCTGTCAAATAGCTGAGGTGGACAAATTCCATGTGCAGAGTACCAAACTCAGCAAGGATGCTGCTGCCAGCAGAAGCCCAGCCCCAGTTTCGACCAACACCACTGAATTCCAACAAATATGCATAAAGAAAGGGGAAAAAACCCAGAAAATTCAGAATTACTGTGCACAGCACAACTACCACAGCCAATTAAACAAGTAACAATAACACTTTAACCCACATTTAAGATTACAGGAGTTGTAATTTGATTGATCAGTTGGTTCACTGGTTGGGTCTTTTTGGAAAAAAGATACCATAACCACATCAACAAGAAGTCCTATGCTTAAACAATAAAATACCATGATGTCACACAAATATGATAACACGGGGCTCAATTGCAGTTGTTCTTTATTCACTGAATGTTCATAAGAACAAGAATCAAGATAAGACAAGTTCTGAAGGTGGCAACATTTCCTGCCTTGTCCTGCTCTGTCCCCTTTACTTGTGTGGGATGTGCTTCCCTATCTTATGTCTACATAGGAATACAGGATGTTTACTGTTGGCACAATACATGAGTTCCTCAGGCTCACCTAAAGAATCAGCAGGAAGTGTCACATACCTCCTACATTTTGCACTCTAAGTGATACCATCTTGCTAAGTCCTAACTCCTAAATGACCTCTTGTTTAATTTAATGTGGAAGTTTTCATCACCTTTCAGGACTGGGTCTTTCAATTTCTGTAGTTAACTACGTATTTCTGAAGATTACTTCCTCTCATAAAAGATTGCAGTTATGAGTAAGTGTACACACCATCTACATACACATCCCAATTCAGCTGCTGTTTAAGGATGTAGTGAACATGTACAGAATGCCTCAAAGCATCAAAAATGCTCTCTCAAAATCTGAGGGAAATCCTAGCACTAAGCAAACAATACACAATAACCTAAACCAGGCAAGGCAGCTGTCTTCCATGAGGCAATGCAGACCATCTAAGTTCTGTCTGATCTGCACAGTCATCTAAAGGAGCCTCTCCATCTGCACAGACCACAGTTGACTTCAGCAAGCCAGACCTTATACCCAAGCTAAAATGTAAAATGAAATAACAACTTCAGAGTCCCATCATCTTCTCAAATGCTGGCAATCTTCTAAAGGCAACATACAGCTCACATAGTATGGAAAACCCAGTAAGTTCAGCTATGTTCTGCAAATAATTTTCTTTTTTAATAGATTTTGTAATGACTAAAGAAACAATTATTAAGATCTAGAGCAACACACAGAATAATACATTCAACGTGGTCCAATGGCAAATTGAATGCTTATTGCAGAATCATAAAAAAAACCAGGATCAAAATTTATTGCAATTAATGAGTTAGAATGTGCTGAACTCTATCAAAATTATTCTAACATGTCAGGAATGACAATTTGTCTGCATCTTCTACAGTTCCACTACTAAGAAAAACTGATATATGCCATTATTAATTTTAAGTTCGAGGGAGGGGGAGGAACACACCTTACAAAGGAGAACTCATTACCTTTTCAGATTCACCATTGCCCATGGTATACCCGTAGGTGTGTTGAAGGCTGGAAGAAGTTTTCCTGCCAGTTGCACTGCTTTGATCTTGAAAACCTAAGATAGTAGGATCAATTGCAAATAGTTACAAAGTCTGATTTATCTCCAAGAACTGTAAAGACTGAAATTTCCTTGCCCCACCTACCCCTTTGTATTAAAAAAGCTTTACGTTTTAAAAAACACATTAACTTATAATTTTTTGCCACTTGTTCACTTTATAACTTTCAGTTAGATTTGAACATGAAAAGCAAAATTGTCATTTTGATTTCTTTCCTTCCAAGCTCTGCAGCAACAGTTCTTAGATTACTATTACAGAAGAATATCAGGTCTCCTCCCACCTCCCTCCACTGGTATTAGGAATTTCAAGTGCTTTTTAAAACAGTCTTTAAACCATACCTTGTATTTTTCAGTTAAAAACCAAGACACAACTCTCCTACCCAAGTATTTTTACTTTCACAAACTTCCAATCTCTTTTTAATGAGATTAGTGCAGACAGAGTTCCTATTCTTTTATGAACATTGTCTATGCAAAACCAGATATGCAGTTTTCTCTAGTTTTTCCTTCATCAATAATGTATATCAAAAACAATTCAGGGCTAACCTTCCCTCTCTAGTCTGATCCCTCAGAGAAATTCAGTAATTCCGGACAAAATCTCGGTAATTTCCAGTGTTATTTCTATTTACTTTTAGAACATAAATGTGTAATAGCCTTACTCAGAGCCCAACGTTTATTAGACAGACAAGCAATTGGGAGAAAGCTCCTTCTAAGCCTACCTGCAGCATGTTTTCCAAAGGCATCTTTGGTATATCCCCATGGTATCAATCTGCTTTACCAGTTACTTGCTAGCATACATTTTAATTAATGTACTCTCAGTATTCACTACAGTTCTGGACAAGTATCTCCTTAATCTGGATATAAAATTATTTACCAGTTTGATGCATCACACAAACCAGTTACAAAAAGAGCTACCAGATCCCAGAATAACTTACACAACACAGATGTAGCATTGAAACATCATCTCTTTGCTGACCAGCAATAGGACAAGAAGAAATCTAATGAAGATGCATAATGGCAATTTCAGGTAGGAAAGATGTTCTTCACTAAGAGACTGGTCACAGCACCAAGCCTGTCAGAGCTCAAGGAACGTGTGGATGATGCTCTTAGTCATATGGTCCAGTTTTAGCTAGTCCTGAGAGAAGCAGGGGATTGGATTCCCCAATCTTTAAAGGTCCTTCTAACCTGAGAAATTCTTCTATTGTCAACTACCTGACCAATAATCTGTAATCAAAATGAATAAAATCTTTAAGAAGGACTGCAGCAGTAGATTTGTAAAGTCTGTAGGAAGAAACTGAGGAGATGCTCACTAGAGAAGCAAGCTGAAAAATAAGCGTTCAAGAACGCTTATTTATCCTTATTTTTATCCTTATCCTTATTTTTCATATGAAGGTGGGAAAAAATCAATATCCTAATGTTTGAGATGACTAGTGAAACATGAAATAAACTAGAAGAAAATATTAAAGATGACATCTAATTGTATTTGATGCAGTGGAGTATGGTGAGATGGAGGTGAATCTGAAAGCAATGAGCCAGGATAAAGAACTTTCAGAGGTTTTCCATATGAATTGTAAGATGGGATATGTCTAAAGTGAAAAAGGATATACCTGAGAATATGATTTGATAGAACTGTGAAGCAACAGAGGCAATACAGCTTGAACAATTTTTAGCAAAGAAACTGGCAAGAGACAGTCTTTGAGAAAACATGCATAAATTTAGCAGTAAAATTCATATAACACCCTGACCTTGAATAAAGGACCAATTCAGAATAGGAAGGCATAGTATAAGGAAGTGGTATAATACAGGTGGAATCTATGGTAATTGGTAAAAAAGAAACCCTTAAGAGAACTAAAACTTCAGTCTTGGCCCAGTTGCATAAGAACTTCCTCATTTGCATCTATAAATAAGCATCAAAAATTCACGTTGAACTTTTAGAATTTTAAGTAGTAGGTGGGTCAAGACCAGACAGAACTATCTACTGGGAGTCATCTGGAGGAACTCCCTCTACAGTGCAGGCAAGCTTCAACACCTAATCAAGAACAGAATGATGACTTCCACTGAAATGGTAAATAGTTTGGAAAGACATTTTAACATGAATTTGTTAACTTCAGCTTTTGTATCTTGCATCCTCTGAAAGTGCTATGCACTATCATATTGTTCATTAATAAAAGATATTGAAACATTAGGGTAAGAATATTCAATGGAAAAACATCCTTAGAAACATCCTTGCTCAAGAATATTCTTAATGGCTAACAATTCACATGGCTATCCAGCTTTTAATCAGATTGAAATGTATGGTATCTGAGGAAGGAGTTTTTAGCTAGAGTGTAGGAAGTAAAGGTTGAGCTGATCTAAATGTGCGTGAATCTGGAGAAGACAGTAAAAGCAAGGCAATCACTGAGCCATTTGAGCATCCGAGCACCAGCAGGAACTGCTAACTCAGACAACCATGTTGTTAGCAGTACCTGCCAAAACTGGCAGTGATTAAAGGCACTTTCCTGTCACCTCCATCGGGCTGAGGACTCTTGAGCACCACTGATCTAGCAACAGAAGGGTATAACACTCTCTCTCTATATGCCTCTCACCCAAAACTGAAGATACAGAAACAAAAAATTGGTTGATGGCATGCCTTTACCTTTTATTACTGCCATCTCAGTCCCATCTCACTGCTACTTCTGCATTAAAAAACCCCAAAGTGCTTGGCACAGTGTTTACCTACGCAGGCTGGAGTAAGAACTGGGAGACAGCTGCATAGGATTTTATCAGAGCCAAGTGACCACAAGAGCATCTTTGGAGAGAGGGAGGGAAAAGAAATGTAGCAAGCAGTGGTGGGTGAGGTGCCAGTTATGGGAAACTGTAGATGTGTCCAGAGGGTTCTGCTGAGCTCATTGAAGTGTCTTCTTCAGCAGGTTTCAAACTTACCATGAGAACAACAGTAAAAGCCTCAGGCTCTAGTTTATAATGTGCTAGTATCAGAAAATATGGTTACTTATCATGTAATATTTTTACTTTAATTTTTTTTAATGGATTGAACTCATAGATTCTATTTCAGCCCTAGCAGTTCCCTGTTGACAGGCAATGCATTTCAAAAAATATATAGGCAAGAATAAAAGAAAAGAACAAAAAATGAATGGCTGCCTTAAAAATAGAGCTCATTAGGAAACAGTAGAAGAATTGGGGTTATTTAGTCTAGACAAAAGATGTTCCAGAGAGGACAAGATAATGACTTTTCAGTATATAAAAGGCTAACACAGGTAAAAGGAAATAATTTTCTTTCCATGGACATGGAGAATAGAAAATAACACCAAAATGGACCAAGGAAAAGTAAGTTAGCTATTAGGAAAAACTTGGTGATAAGAATAACTACTAATGCAGCATGACTGTGATTGCTGCAAAGTCATCACTACAGCTTTTAAAAATGCTCTGTACAACATACAAAGACTTAGATGATTTAACTTTGCCAAGGAACAGAAGAAGAACTGAGAATTACTCAGCTGCCTTACCACTCTTCCAGCCATGTTACTGCATTTTTTTCGCACAGCAAGGTTTTGCTAGTGGGGGGGCCACAGGGATGGCTTCTGTGAGAAGCTGCCAGAAGCTTTCCCATGTCTGGCTGAGCCAATGCCAGCTCGCTCCAAGACAGAATGGCCATGGATCAAGGCTGAGCCCATCAGTGATGGCAGTAGAGCCTCTGGGATAGCATAGGTAAGAATGTGGTAAAAAAACCAACCACAGAACAGCAACTGCAGGCAGAGGAGTGAGGATATGTTATAGAATCAAACATGCAGACACCAAGGTCAGCGCAGGAGGGAAAGACGGTGCTCCAGGCATCAGAGAAGAGATTTTCCTGCAGACCACGGAGGTCCATGGGCCAGCAGAAATCCACCTGCAGCCCATGGAGGAGCCCCAAATCAGAGCAGGTAGATCCCCAAAGGAGGCTGTGACCCTGTAGGAAGTCTACACTGGAGCAGGGTTCTGGCAGACCTGTGGCCCTGTGGAGAGAGGAGCCCACGCTGGAGTGGTTTGCTGGTGGGACTGATGACCCTGTGGGGGACACCCAGTGGAGCAGTTTGTGAAAAACTGGAAAGCAGTTNTTTGGTGAACACCTTGAATCCAGCCAAGGTCAACCCACCGCAGTTCCCAAGTATGAGATGGCTTGGGCACATTCCATACATGTAAAAGGAAAATGTTTTCCCTCTCAGGTACGGTACCTACTCTGCAGACACACACAGCACTTTCGTGAATAATGGAGACCATCTATCCCCAAGTTTCCTTGTTAGTACAAAGCTACAAGTACAGAACTGATCAGAATCTTCTTAAAGACACCATAACATCAGAAGCAAGTCATCCTGCTTTAAATTTGCAAAAATACTGTTCTAAGTAAATGGGTATTCATCCCAAGGTAGCTGTTCTGTCCACGCTCAAAATATGGGCATTCTTCAGAAAAGTTTTAGAAGACACTGTAGACTTGGAAAAATGTTTCCATTTTACATGGCAAAACCTAACACATTAAAGCCATCAATTTACATGGCCTTTACTAGGCTAATGCTTCTTTCTGCAAATACTGTAAAGCAATGCAAGAATTTTTCCCCCTTTCAAAAACAAATCAAGCTGTTTACAGCTAGAAGAAAGTGAAAATTGGCAGAAAAAGCAAAATCTAAACCCCAAATCGGATAAGTGGATCCCTCATTAAGATAAAAACAGCAATCAGTATTTACAAACTAGTATGTACAGCAGACCAGCTGTGAGGGCCTGAGTAATTTTCATCCATTAAATTGATGCTTAACATATCAAACCTGCCACCCATCCCACGATATGAAAGCTTGCTCCTGAGCCTATTAATCCAAGCAAAGCCTTTAAAACATTCAGCAGGAAAGTTCTTAAAGATTTCAACGATTCTTCAAAAGCCTTATTGATGTATCCAGTGACTGCCTAGATGCATTGGCTGCAGCTCTCAGAGGACTGTATTATGCTAATACTGCTGTTAGGTGTTCCCTTCCAGCACTATAAATGGCAAACAGTACCAAATGGCCTCTGTCCCTAACTCTGACAGCGATGACAGATGTTTTCTACAAATAAGAAATCTCTTTCACTTATGTGCATAGAGCAGCCTTTGAATCATTCTTATTAAAAAGCAGTAAATACCAGACTTCTCTCTAATCTGATGGTTATTAACTAGTGAGAATCTATGGCCATGCCATGTGTCTGGATCTGCAGGCTTGACAACCCTGGATCATTGAAAAAAACATCAGACAAAACAGACATACTTCACAAGTTCACAGCAATGTAGCACTTGGTTCACCATCAGTACTACTATTGGTATCAAATCCTGAACACATCTTCTTTGAGCACTAAGGATGAAGGTGGTGGGGGAGACCTCTCTAATTACTGAATGTAGATTGAAAAACCAGAGCCCTTGACAGCAATAGCAGACTCAGACCCATGAGGAAACAATGTCGTATTCCTTGGCCCAATCAAGAATAGTTATCTTTCTACCTTCAGAGTTCAATCTGCAGCAGTCAGCTCCGCACTGCATTTTGGTGGCTAAACGCTCATTTAAAGGCCAATTTCTTAGAGAGGACTCTCTGCATGAGTAGAGATAAAGGCTCATGGTGAAAATCAAGCAGCATTATCACAAAAAAAACCCCAACAAAACAAACAAACAAAAAACACCCCAGAAGTAGCTTAAGAAGAAGTATTGCAGATTTGATGACTGTTTATACGTAAGTCTTACTGCACAGGAAAAAGATGCCTGCGTGCCAGACGAAGAGCTGTAAGTTCCTAGATAAATATCTCTTAACTTCCAGCATATTTTGCTCCTGAAAAGTTGGGGGCTCTCAGGTATTACACTGTTCCTAGGGCATTCTCCCCTGCAAGTGGGGGCCATATTGCTACCCAGAAGTGGAGAAGCAGCTCCCTCTTTACACATCTGCTGCTAGTAATTTTCATGGATGTAATTACAAAGTCATCTTGTGAGATGAGGAAGATGCAATAAGATTCTGGCAACATTTCAGTTATCATAGTATGAAATGAGAGTGGGAGAACACTTGAGGTATATTTCATAGATGTTTGTTAGTGATGATTGAAGAGGTATGCCACATCTAGAATTGGTCCCAGAGAATGTAAATTATGTTCATGTGAGATTTAGCAAGGCAGTTACAAACTATACTACTTATAGAGGTGAAATGATGTAGAAATACATAATTTCAAAAGCACCTCATCAGCACTGTAGGTTTCTTGAGCTGTAGCAGATGTTCAAGGAGGGAAAATTTGCAGATACTGTAAAGACAAAGCTATAGGTGAGGTAGTATTGCTGTCCTTGGCAAGCTGCTCTGATTACCAAGGTAATCGTTGTTCACTTGATGAACAACACTTAGCATTTCCAAAAGACTGACACTCTTTAAACAAGAGAAGACTTAGTCTGCAAAGGGAATGCTCTATGAATTTAGATTACTTTGTGACAGAAAAAAATCTGTATGGAAATCAAATACCTAAACCCATTCCAGCAGTCAGATCAAAGTTAAAAAACCAAGAACCAACTAGAATCTGGACTATGGTGATAACATAAAATGGCTATGACAATCTGCTCTACTTCCTTTACTTCCTCCCTGATATTTCCACACAATGATGGGGTCTCCCCTGAGCCTTTTTTCTCCAGGCTGAACAGTCCCAGCTCTTTCAGCATTCCCTCAAATGAGAGAGAATCCAGTCCCTTAACTATCTTTGTCACTCCTTTGCTCGACTCTCTCCAGTATGGTCATGTCTCTTGTACTACGGAGCCTAGAACTGGATACAGCAAAGGGTAAGAACCACTTCCCTTGACCTGCTGGCAAATTTCCTAATGCATGCCAGGATACCATTCACTTTCTTTACTGCAAGGGCCCATTGCTGCACCTGCTGAACTTGGTGTCCACTTCTCTGCAGAGCTGGGTGGTTCTCACATATAATGGTGCATGGGTTTGTTCCTTCCCAAGTGTGGGACTTTGCCCTTGCCTTCACTGAACTGAATGACTTTCCTGTTAAGCTCATTTCTCCATCCTACTGAGATTCCTGTGTGTATCAGTTGCTCTGAATGACTTTCCTGTTAAGCTCATTTCTCCATCCTACTGAGATTCCTGTGTGTATCAGTTGCTCCTCCTGGTTTGGTGTCATCAGCAAATTTGCTGAGAGTGCCACCTGCCTCGTCACCCAGATCATTCGTGAAAACGTTGGACCTGGGGTACACCACTAGTTACTGTCCTCAAACTCTACTTTGCATGGCTGATTATCACCCTTTGAACTTGTCTGCTAAGACAATTTTCAATCGACCTCACTACCTGCTCATCCAGCCCATACTTACCAGCTTCTCTATGGGTATCTTTATGAAATACAGTCAGTTCATCACAGGTCATCAGGGTTGGTCGAACATGAGCTCCCCAATCACCTTGGTGTTCATGGGATGGGGAATAGTTTTCTAAATTAGTTGCTCCATCATCTTTCCAGGGATAGAGGTAATACTGGCCAGGCTGTAGTTCCCTGGACCCTCCTGCTTGCCCTTTTGGAAGGTAGGAGTGATCGAGGGGCGATGCCATTACGCTCATCTTGTGCTCTAGCTTTGGTGGCAAACCATACTCACTTAAACCTTTGGCTGCAAAGCCACTACCCCTCTGCAAGGCATTCAGCTGTTACACGCAGGCAGTTTACACAGGCAGACGGAAAGAGACTCTGATTAATTCTAACAGTCTCCAAAATTTTACAACACTGCCAAATTCGCCCTCATGGAAGTCCAGGAATGGTTACATCTGCCGCTGCAAAGTACTCCTGTGTTATAAGAATTCTGGTCTCTCAAGAGCAACAGGATAAAGCAGACAGTACTTAAGCCATAAATATTGCATAACTTGATGATTTTCTCATTTCACAAGGCAATAAATGCTTCATGGATTGTTCCTTCTTTGTGTAAAAAAGAAACTCCCTTAGTTTTCAAAATATGTAGACTAGGTTGACATTTTCATTAATCAGTAAAATCACAAACAAGACTTCTACAAACACTTTTATTTAAGAAAGTCACACTGGATTCCTCCCTGAAAGAAACACTTTTGCTGACCATTTTAAAGAACAGTAGGAAGGCAAGGAAGGCTGTCCAGTTTCAGATGACACATAGAATTAGGTGATGTAACACCTAACCTAAATTTCATGGCTATACAAGCTTGGCTCTCCTTAGTTTCTCTGCTTAAGGATCCAGAGATTCAGCTTGTAAAAAGTTTCTAATGCAGTGTATCACAATTACCACAACTTCCAAGGTAAAAGCTGTAACTGTGCTCTGCACTCTACTTCTGAAACCAAAAGCTCAGTAAAACCCACAGGACTGAACAGGTCCATCCAAGCTGCTTCTTTCCTAGAGGCTCTAGGCTGTTTTGAGATGAAAATACAGGTCATGATTTTTTGGAAAAATAAATATAGGGACAAAGACTATCAAAAGAGATGGGAAGAAACTATCCTGTCATAACAATCTAGGAGAACTATCCTAGTGGTGGTTCTTAAATTAAGAGTTTTAAAAGCATTAAAATGCCTATCCAATCATATTGTTCAGCTACAGTCTGTAAACAAGCTGAAAAATAAACACACACAAAATACTTCAACTCCATCAGTTAACTGCAGATAAGACAGATATTGTCTGGTTAACTACAACCTCCCCTATTTACATTTTACAAATTAGCAATTATATATTCAAATGCTGCTTCTTAGATAAAAGATAAATACCCTGGTGATTCTCTACCATCAGCAGGGAAAGATTTGCAAACAGAATTCTTAAGTGATACTATCTTTATCTTCTTCAAAAGTTTTCCATAGCTGGTTTCCTGGACAAGAGACATGAGGAATCCAGTTACTGTTGATTGAGGCATCTCAGGATATAATGAAATATTCATTGGTTTCACACTACTGATATTTTTGAAAAAACCCTATGAGAAAGTCTGTGCATATATTAGCTTATTAGAAATATTCAACATTTTTGCTTTAGAAGATCTGAACATAAAAATTTGGCATGCACTGGACAACCAGCTAATCATATTTGAACTACCTGGCACTGGCTAATAATACTTCAATTAAACTGCATAATTTCCATTTACTTCAATAGCTGTATTAGCTTCCTTGGCACAGGTGTCATGCATTTCTGAGTAGAAATATTACATGTTCTCAGTTTTTAAAGGGCCTTCAAATCCAAGGCACTTTACACCAGTCAGTCAACATTACAGATGACGTAAAATTCAGAATAAATGTGATGAAAATCTGACATATAAATGCCTCCTCAATCCGGTAATTCCAGAAGATGTAGCACACTGCTTCACATCCTATCTAACTGAGCCAAAAACATGGCAGTCTTGAGTTAATTTTCTCTGCTGCTATTATTATTATTATTATTATTACTATTATTATTAGAGTAGCAGGCAATTTTTGTGCTTCATCTTTGCTGCTTGTCGTATCTGGCTTCTTCACTCTAAGTTTACTTGCACAAGTAGTATTAACCTGCCAGTTTAGTTACCTTTGTAAAAAAAATGATCCCTGGACTAAAAGTGACAATCTTGAATTTGCACAACACACCAACCACAATCACTCATGCCTAAACGTAATCTCTTCTTTCTGTGGGAGCTACCACAGTAGCAGAGGGAACCAGATGTGAGAGCATGGACAAAATCTGGCTTCTGGCTTAATATTCCCCCACTAGCAGCTGGCACAGAGAAAGATGGATTTAAACTGTGGAAAAAGGGAATGGAAAAAGAGAAGGGAGAAAAATGAATCTGAATGGTCATCAGGAAATTGAAGAAAAGAGCCATCAAGGGACAGAAGATCAGCATGGAGCTTTGCCAGTGGGGAAGCAGAAGTGGTAAAGGACAGGGCTTCCAGTCCCCCACCTCCTACAAAGTGAAGTGTCAGGGAGAAGCTGGTAAAAGAAAGGAGCACAAATAGGCAGTGAAGGGAAGAAACAAAGGCATCAATAGGGAACAAATGGAGATCGAATGACATAAAATGGATGGACTGCCAAGAGTAGAGCTGTAACAGGATTATGAGAAACATCTTGGGGAATCTGACAGGGGAAAAACACTTTCTTATCTCCAAAACATATTCCTAGGAACTAGAATTGACTCTAATATATCAGTTTTTCAACATGTCTTTGTAGCCAAACACATCCAGGCAAAGCAAATGGTATCAATGACTCTTCGGAGTGTGGTTTTTTGGTTTTTGGTTGTTTTTTTTTTCCTATTAATCAATGGTCTTTACTACTTTGGTACTACCAGCTGTTCTACTGAGTTCAGTTACAGACTGCATTATGTGCCTGAAGTTCACAACCCAGCTGATGATCCAGTCTCTCTGTGGTTTTAAGAAGAAAAAAATCTGTGTTAGAAACATTAAGAAATGGTTCTGAAGTCAAATAATTAAGCTGTTTGTACTAAGCTAACAAGTTTTATCAGAATCATACTTGTGCAATAGAAGTTATCCACTTCCTGTGATTATTAATACTCTCTTGACATTGGTTTTCTTTTTGGTAACACCTTTTCCTAGCACCTTCTCCATTCATAACAAGTTTCTCCTTTATTTCTCATATATTTTTCTATGCAATGAAATAGATTTCCCATATATTCTTCTTTTTTGTCTTTCAGCTCTGTGCTTAGATTGTCTCAATTTTTAGTTTCTTTCTCAGTTATTCCTCAGTCTCCCATTTCTCTTGAATGTGCTGCCAAGCTTTCCATTTTAAATTTCATCCTTATTTCCCCTTTAATCTTTGCCAGAAATGACTCAATCCCTTTTAGACTGTATTTGCCTTTACAAAGAAAAGTTAAACAGAGATTAAATTACATATTGTTTTACACTATGTGCAGTCATTATACACACAGCCTCCCTTCTCCCACTGGTACAATGTGACAGATTACAATGCAGAAATCACAGTCTAGAGGAAAAAAAAAGTAAAAATCACATCATTTTTACATCTTCAAAAACATATCCCTGACACAATGACAGATGCAAAGCACACTACATTGCACCTGATTAAAGTAAATAGTGTTTGGTTGTTGTTTTTTGGTTTGTTTGGTTTTTTTATGAACTGGCTTGTTTTCCCCAATCAACAGATATGTAGCTTATCTACAGTTCATATATATACATATATATGGACTGAGTTCTGACAGAAAATTAGTTGGCAAACAAAACCTATGAGCAATGAATTAGTAAGCACTGATTCTTCAGAGCTGCATAAATTCTGCAAGGCACTCGAAAAACCAGACATTTGTTTTGACAAAATGGGGAGACAAATATCCAGACTCCTGCAGCATAATTTATAGTTCTCAGGACCAGAACTATAAGATAAAAATGTTGTTCTTTTATGCCACGCAAACTAAAATAAAAAAGGTTCAAGAGCAACAATCTGATCATCTGCACAAAATAAGGAGTGAGTGTCAAGATACCTTTCTAGTTACATCAATAAGCAGTACTTAAGTGAAAGATTC
Source organism: Nicator chloris (assembly GCA_013400495.1). Lineage (NCBI taxonomy): Eukaryota > Metazoa > Chordata > Aves > Passeriformes > Pycnonotidae > Nicator > Nicator chloris. Next base: position 4,756 of record WAAE01005169.1, on the reverse strand, counting down.
CTTTCAGAGAGATATCGGGACTGCATCCTGTACCACATCCTGACTATTCATGTGTCCAGGAGGGACAACTACCAGTCCTCTAACTTTTCACAGCTTTCTACTGCTTCTACAAATCCTTCTAAGAACAGGATTACCAAGAAACTTGCAGCATACCAACAGCAGTCTTATAAGTCTTACTAATGACTTTACCAGAAATAAATTCCTCCTCCTATTTGAAGTTCCTATTTATAAAAGCAAATGCTCGTAGGTCTTTTGCCACAGGATTTCATACCAGAGGTTCAAGCTGAGCACTTTGCCTTTTGAGTTTCACATACTCTTCCAAAGCCACAACTACTCAGAACACAATCCCTTATTCTGTCTCCATGTTGGTCTGTTCAACATGGGTTGTTCATTTTTCTTGCGACTTCCAGTCTGCATCTACACCTTTAGCAACACAAAAATGGATTGAATTTACACAGGCCTAGTTGAACATTCAATTAAATTTCTCAGGAGTTTTCTACTTATTTGCCATCTCAACAACAGCAAACATACAGCCACATATAAATTCTTAAGTTAAGACTTTCATTGTCAAGTCACTACTGTACTGATGATCTCTTCTTTTCCATTATGTAAATTTCCAGGATGGTCAGAAGAAGTGAAATGAGACTATCTGGCTCACAATTACCCAGGTCACCTTAAAAGACCTTTTCTTAAAATGCACATAGTTGCATTATTTTGATATAGGCACTCATCTTCAATCTTGTGTTTTGAATTGGAAAAAAAGAAATCACAGTATCACAGAATATGCTGAGTTGGAAGGCTAGAGAACTTCTTGGTCATTCCTTTAAAAATTTGTTTCTTGATTATCCAATTCATAAATGGTAACAGAATGTTACTGCAGACAGCATCCTCTTGACTCCTAACAGGTAAGAAGAGTTCACCATCTTTATCATGTGGTAGGTGCACACATCATTAGAGGCAACATTTTTTTGTTAATATTTTTCTTAGATTCAAGTGGGTTTGCTTAGCAGTTATTGTAGCATTCCTGGCATTTATTTTTCTCTCACCATATCTGTTCTCAGCTAGCATGCAAATTCCTCTTCAAAACAAAATCATAAGACTTAGTACTGAATGAGAACAAGTTCCAAAAGGCAAAGCCAGCCAAAGATGCTGGCTCTATTTTAAAGCACTACCACGTCCAGAGTTGTATTTTAGTTCTGTTTCAAAGTGAAAAAAATCCTGCTGGAAGAACTGTGTTTTCAGTTGACAAAAGACAATGCCATACTTCCTTTCTTGATCAGATGAAGCGTGAAAACCCTCAGGAGGAAAGAACAGAAAAACTCCATGGTAGAAACTAATGTGTTACTTTGTCAAGAGTAAGGCCAATAAATGAATGTCTGGAAAAACAAGAATAGGATCCTGTGCTTGCTGTCACTGGTGCCCATCAGCATCAATATGTTTCTTAAACTACTGAAGAGGGACAGAAAAACTAACAGACCTGGTCAAGAGGAGATACATGACACGTGAAGAATAGTTACCAATTACCTATTTCTTCTTCGTTTCTACAGCTCTCCACAGGAAGATGACCAAAGAGAGTTTTAAGAGTAGCTATCACTGCACAGCTATTGTACTTTCTAGTGCTAAAACAGACATTGTCCTTTATTTCCTAGATTGCCCTTTATTTCCACCAGTTTAAAGTATATTATATAGACAGGAAAAACCTATTTCCAATCAGAGAGGAAGAAACAAATTCCCAATGAAGTCAGTTTTCTCCACTTCAGGTGTCATGGAGCACCAGGAGGCAGCAATAAACTGGGCTAAGTGTCCTGTGCCAGTGAAGAAAATGTTTACTACAAGCCTGGTAAACAGAAACTGCACAAGCATTGCAATCTGCACTGCAGTGAGCAGTGGCAACGCCCAATATGAGACAATGCTTTAAAAGTCAAAGAAAAATAGAGGGTTTTTTTCAGGCTGTGTCCTGTTAAGAGACCAGTGAGCTGTCACAACTACTTATGAATAAGCAGCTCATCTCCTGGCAACAAGCTCAAATCTCATCTTCATTGAACAGGACATACACAATGCTGTTAACTCTTCTGAGATTTTTACTCTTTGAAAACTTAATTTAGATAAGCCTTAAAGCTTTAATTTAGGTAATTTCATCAGTACATCTAAGAATTCTGTGAAATCAGTACACACAATATTGTCTTACTCATTGAAGACCCATATTTTATATATTTATATAGTAGTTATTGGGGATATCCATTGACACATAAAATTTGACTAACAAGTATTGCTGAGCAGGGGAGATGCTGTCTGTCAGATTCCTGGAAAGGATTAGTTTGATTATCTGTTAATAGAGTATCAGGTACTTAACATCCCTCATGCTCCCTTTTAAATGAGATTTGAGGCTGGATTTATCCACCCAAATGATATTACTATTTTGCTCAGAAAGATATGTCATTTTGCTGGTGTTTAAAAAGATGAAAAAGACAGTAATGAAAAAAATATGAACTGCTTTATATCTAAAGCTGGCAAAGGTAAACACAGTAAACTATTAATCTTTTTTTGTTGTTGTTGCAAATACCGTAAATAACTTTGTTCAACAAAAATAGAACAATAAGCTACCCTTTTTATTGTATTAATAAATCAGCAGCAGACAAGAACAATTTGTCATAATGTTGTAAGTGTCCTCCTGCTGCTATCACACAAGACACATTAGAATAATATTTGCTTTGTTTTCCTTACTTGACGCTGTTCCTCAAGCACGGCCATGTACACTGCGCAACAAGTGACCCTCTATCCATCTCCGGTGCCTTTGTCATTCCATGCAGTACTGCTAGCAGGAATATTTTATTTCCAACCACCAGTCACGCCACAAGTTTTAATGATTTGTGAAGCTTCACTTCATGAAAAAAAGCAAGCAGTCAAAGGGTCATTTGTGCACCCTCTCCTCAGACAAATGCTGTTCGTACCAGAGAACACTTAGCTACTCCAAAGGCAAGATTGGGTCACTCCTGCATATCCTACAATTCTCTTATGGACTGCTAACAAAGGAGCTCTTGGCAGAGCATGTAAGTGTCACTTACTTAGCCCAATTCTCAGTCACTTTTCTGACAAACTAGAACACATGCAAGAATTGGAAACAACCTTCAAATTCTGCTGCAGATGAACTTTTGTGGGGAACAATTCTGAAGCCATGGGCTCATCATTTGGTTTTCTTACAGACTTTCTATCAGATAGTAGTCGGAAGAGTTAAATCCAAGTTTTAAGAGATCACTGTGGCATTCCTGGTTCTTCTTGCTCTAGAAAATGTGCTGAATTGTCAGAAGCTTTAAGGACTGTAATCTGTGAGGGCCACAGACACTCAGAGTGCTAATTGCTGAGAAAAGGTAACGTCACACTCCTGATCACTGAAGCACTCCAAATCCAGTAACCATCTCCAGTATTTTTATGCTCACGTCTATCCACTTTGCAATTACTAATGCCTGAAATAAGCTTGACAACGCATACTCTCACAACATTGCAAACCTTCACAAACATTAACGGGGCATACATCCAGTACAATCCCACAGAAAAGATGGAGAACAGGAAGTTCATCCTGGGTGCTCATGAAGACAGGTGTTACACACATACATCCTGCACGGCACGTATGGGCCATGACTAACCAGCTCTTCCTCTGTGATCACCCCTCTGGCTGAGGTTGCATTTCATGCAACTGCAGGACAGAGCACTGCTTCCCAAGCAACCTGGAATGTCATGACCATCTCAGACATGGAACAGAGGAGTGCTGGTAGCACTCAGAATACTACAGCCAGCACGCACACTGCTTTGGGGGAAGTCCTAGCTCAAAACAACCAGCTTGGCAGCTGCCTTCTAGAACCTGTGATACAATTTTTAAAAAAAATCAGAGAGTAAGCACATCAAAACAAGCAATGACTTCTTAAAGATCAGAAAATAAAACAGGCTTACTCACTGAAACAACCATTAAAGAATTCTGTTTGACTGTTGTACTATTTCTTCTTTAATATTCAGAAAGACAGGGGAAATCCACACATTTAAAGGATCCATCTTAATTTGGATAAAATCTAGGTACCTGAAAGAAAGTCTGCAGTGAAACAAAATAGATCCATGTAACATCATGTTCCTCTGACTCTCTTAAGTCTCAGCTAACTACACCTCCTCAGCCTCCTGACGATGACATGCGTTTTGCATCCTGCCTTCTCCTACTTGGACACACAGCTCCAGCAAGTGCCTGCATATGTTTGCTCCAGGTACTGTCTCTCAGTTTAAGAGGATTTTATTTCCTGCTTTCCATATAAACAGTATCTCATTTAACACATATTATGAGAAAACAGAAAATAATGCATGCTGGGAACACACAGAGGAAATACCAAAATCCCTAACCCAGGCTGAAACTGCTGTTTACCAACTCCCACAGGTGACACTAAGCCCCAGAAGGGGTCCATGGTCATAAGGACTTGCCACCATGGCTAGCCACCAGTTAGCCATGCAGTGGCACAGACCTGGGCTGGGCTGTAGCCATGGGGAAGGGGCAGACTTGATCTATACAAGGTAGAAGACTCCCTCCCCTCTTGGGGAGATGCTGATAATTCTGTAAGTACCAGTGGATGGAGCCCTTTTCTGCTTGGCTAGGGCTTGCTGTGTAAGAAATAAGTATGCCAAGCCACTCTGGACAGACAAATTTTTTTAAAGCAAGAAGTGGTCCCACACCATGGAGAAGAAATAGTACTCAAGGATTATTAACCCTTAGGGAAGA
>WAAE01005167.1:0-16284 GCA_013400495.1 Nicator chloris | reverse complement strand
GATAATTTACAAGCTGTTATACCTAATAAAAAACTATTTTCATATTTCTTTGTTTTTAGAAGGCCATATAAACCGAATGATAAAATCTGCTTTATGTATTGTCCCCTAAAAAGAAACACCTTGCATGATATTTGTACTTTCATAGCACACAATTTTATATTTTCATCAACACTGAAAACTTTATCTTGCTGTTTTCAGGTGTTGCATCTCTCAGTGCTGGACATCTGCCTTCAGGGAACTGTGAAATAAACATCCAAATTATCTAACTGTAAGGGGTATGATTAGACTGGTCACAAACAAATGTGTGCATCAGTCCTGAAACAGCTTTTCTTTAATGCTAAGATATTTTCCAGAGAGTCAACTATAAATCCCGATAATTGAAGCTGGGATTGCAGCTGCTAAGAAATGTCTTGAAGCTTTGTTTTCTCTTTTTGAGAAATTCTTTTATATGATTTCTGGCATCTCTATCTTAGAATTACTTTAGTTATAAGCCTCAACAAAATTAGGTATGAAAGCGGATGATGTAACAAAAACCATAATTAATAGTTAATAAAAAGTCAACAGACTTTTTAAGGCAGTGGAAAAATAACTTTCTGGATGCCACTTTATGAAGCTAGCAAAGCTATTTAATTAGGTAACAGTAGAAACAGAAGCACTCTAGAGAATGTTCTCTGGATTACTAGCACAGTTAAAGTCCCTGATAATGTAAAACATAGATCTGCAGAACTGATTTTACTGTGCTTCTTGATTTAATCAGGCACTCTAAATCCTGTGGTAGATAAATAAGGGACTAAAAAAGTCAAAAGAGATTATCAGAAGGGAAAAAAAGGGTGACTAAGGGCTTTAAAGGAGAAGGAGAGAAGTGTCTTCAGTGAGCAAATATTCTGGATGTGTAGACTAGCTTGATATGAGTCCCAGTCTTAGATGGACAGGGGAGAAAACAAAGACATGGTGATAGTGATGAAGAGAAATTGGAGGAAAAGACACAGAAAGAAGTCAGGAAAAAAAATTGGACTTGATTTACTGAAAAACAGGAAGAAAATGAAGGATGAAAAAACCGAACACCAAGTCATGTGGTTTAAGTAGTAGCTTTTTATTTAATCATGAATGGCAAAGACAAGTGTAGGAGTGTGCTAATAATGATATTATCTATAACTAGGTGGAATCTAAAGGATTGTTTGATATTTTTTTTTTTTTTTTTCCATTTGGAATTTTGGCTTTGTTACCAATGGAGGAATAGAATACCAAACACTGGTTTGGGGGTTTTTTTTGTGCTGATATGGGAAGACTTTAACTGTTCAGAGTGTGAAATGTGCAAAATGGGATTACATACAGTTCTGAAAAGACTCGGTCTTTTAGCATTATTACTAATTTTTTTTTTCAAATTGATAATATCCTTGTTTTATTAAAAATAAGAGTTTATTAACTTGAACTTTATTACATTATCAAAGTGTGAATGTGAGTGAAAAGCTGAAGTACTATATCCAGAGAGAAGAGAAAATATATAGCATTTTGAGTGAAATAGTAACTGGATTGCTTCTAGCTCTGTTCTCTCTGTAAACATACCTTACCCAAGCAGTTAAGTGGTTTCTATGCAAAAGCCAGAACATTTTAAGTATATTGTCAGAATTATAGCCTTCATACTGAATCACTAATAGAAGCACTTTGGAGCTGGACTGAAACTACTGCACGCCACATGCCCCAGGTAATGGGAGAGCCAAGACTTGGTGAGTTATTGTGTGTAATTCTGGATTGCTGACCAAAATTTTTAATTTGGACTGTAGATCCATAATACAAAGACCTAGCTCAGACTTTTTTATGACATCTCTGCTTCAAAATAGATTATGGATGTTTTCATTTCTTAAACTAGCCTGCTATACTGCGAAAAGTAAAAAGTTTCTTATAGTTAACAGTAACAACTTTCCCATTTTCTGCTTCTCTTTAAGCGTTTTCCTAGTGCATATTGCATTTGCAGTCTATTTCCTGTTTTTACAGAACAGGTTTTTTACTGAAAACCAACGCAACACTTTGACCTAACAGATGAGAAAAAAACCAGATAAATTATAATTATAAAAAGTACTGCTTTGAAAAGCAGCAATTATGATGCATGTTCCTAAATCAATGCACAGAGTAAATGTTTGCTCATTTTAATAAACATTCTATTTAAAGTGTGCATACTTTCCACCAATTTAGTAGTAAAGATGGGCATTTCAAGGGTGATTATTAAGAGAAAAGGTGGCACAGTGGCAAAAAAATTGTTTTTAGGCAACTAGCTCGTTGGTAGCTGAAATGGATATTACACAAGTAATAGTCGAGGTGTCATACCATATATATGGACTTGTTTCTGGACTGTGCAAAGGAGGAATGCTTGTTCTCTCTGGCCCAGAGAAATTTGTAGGAGATTTGTTGTAGTAAATTAGGGAACTCTGAGGAAAAGCAGTCATCTGATTTCCTCTGAAGGTCACGAGTGCAGAGAAACTAGAGATGCTGAACGAAATACCCTTTACTCAAATAAAACAAATTTGGAGATGGAAAGGAGTTTAGGACTGACAGATGAGAATCTGCTTGGAGCTGTCTGTTCACACAGAAAATTTTAATACAAATGTCTCCAGCTGAAGCAGCTGCAGGTAGAGCTAGAATGGAAATGAACCCCCTAACTGAAGTATGACCCTGGGGCTGTAACAGGGGATGTGTTCAGGGCAAATACAGGACTGAAACTGGCCTACATCTCAAGATGTGCTAAAAGTGGTGTAAGTGTTTGCCACCTAAACATGGAGCAGGGACTGAAAAGGAGCATCTTTGTCAAGCAAAAGACAGGCCATTCCTTTCAGGCATCTTCCTTGGTTTTTCTTCCCTCTGTTTCTGAAAAGATGAGTTTCCAGCAAAGAAATGTCTCCATTTCAGGCTGAATTATGCATGTAGTCTGCTTGTTCTTCCTTTCTCCTGCTCTTCTTAACCAGCAGTTTTCACTTGAGAGCAGGTACTCCACCAGGCTGGTGTGCTGTGCCTTGGGAATGTTCTGGGTTCACAGCTGCGTGCTTTGCAGTCAGAGGAGCGCACAGCTCACCTTCATTATCTACTCTACCCCTCCTATTCTGTATTAGAGCTCTATCCCTGCCCCCTTCAAGGGAAGCAGACCAATTTAAACATTTAAACTGACTGTTTGAAGTTTAAAATTTTGTTCGGTAGGGTTAATAAAAATTTCCATTGTCTCTCATTTATGATACTGTAATATCTTGAGACTATGGTGCTTTGCAAACACATGGTGTATAAAAACTATAACACTACTAAAACCAAGTGCAAGGGAGCTTTTCTGCTTACTAAGGTATTTAGCTACAGGAAATTTTTGCATGATTTCATGTGGGATTTTAAAATTCATTTTACGAGATAAATTACTCCATTAACTTTACAATAGGTAGCTATTATTTTAGGCTCATCTAATGCTGTGATACCATATGGCAGTGGAGATCTGTGAGCCTCTAAATGTTTTACATTTACTTTTGTCATTTTGTAGTAAATTGCATTTCTGGAAAGGAGTGCTTTTTATCTAGCTACTATGATGGTATTTAGATATTGTCATTACTTTCCGAACTTGGTTTTTGAAAAACCTGTGCTCACTTTGTGTTTGGGAAATTGTGTGTGTTAACCCTGCAGTACAAAAATCATGTCTGTTCTCCCAGGCAGCCAGTGTTTCATGAACAAGGAATGACCTTTGGGATATCGGTGGCTTAATTTTTTTATATATGCTAACTTTAGGATAGAAATGATAGAAGGTTGCTTTTTATTTTATGTCTTCTTACAGTAGCATCTTTGGTGATGGTCCTCTGCAAAAATGCAGTTTTTACATGCATTTAGGATTAAAAAAAGTCAAGCTCTGGATTTGAGTATTTCTATGAAATTAATTCATATCCAAGGTCCTTTTTAGTTTAAATTCGTGTTTAAGGCAAATTTTGTTTCACTAAGTTGACTTAGGAGGTGTAGAAGTTAACTTCTCAGATTTGCAATGTGATTTTTTTTTTTTTACTTGAAGGGATAATTCTTACTGAAACATGGGGTTTTTTTAACCTTCTGTATTATTTTAGTAACAAATATGCTTTATTGTGGTGGACACATTCCATCAAGAGTGTCCCAAAAGACCCTTGCTGTCTTTAAAGTGCAGCCCTCAGAAAATTAACCTGCTGTCTCAATGGCCAGCCATGAATGCCAGCTTTATGATTCTCATATATACCTGCTGTTTAAAGGTTAACTTTAGTAGCATAAAATGTTTTGTGTCATGCTGATTAATTGAAAGATAGCAACTGATGAAGTCACTGCACTGAGGTCAGAAATTCCATGCCTTCTGTATTGCCTGACAAAAAATTCTTAAGAAATAGTTTGATACAGCAGCTTTCTACTGGCCAGTTATTCTTGTATGTACAAAAATTGGATGGATTTTTGGATAAAATTAGAATTTATTTAGGTGGTTGTAATCTAATTAGGTATATGAGAAAATAAAAAAAACAATCTTCATTATTGCAATAATAACACTAAAAAACTCCACCCCTTGCCTTATGCTCATATCAGTGGTCATGAGTGTGTCAACACATTAGGTTTAATCCATCTTTTCTCCATATCAAGCTGAGAAGCCAAGTTCTGGCAGCATGGACTCATTGAGGGCTATAAGGAAGAAATGTTCATTATTGACTATAGCAGCTGTGAAAACTAGGATCATTCTTTACAAATGGACTGTGATAAAAAATTTAGTAATCAACTGTATCACCCTTTTTTCAGTGTTTTTAAAAAGTTCAGGCATCATATTTTTATTTTTGGACAATACTCATTCTGAGATCTAATTCTGCTCTCCAGGTCTTTATAAAGAACGTTTTGATCTGAATATCAGTGCATGAACAGGAAGTGAAAAATAATGATCTATTTCTATACTTAAACACATGCTAGTCTTTCTGAAAAAAAATCATTATCTCATTGAGATTTTGGCATGTGCCTCTAACATCCAGCTGCTTAAGTTCCTCACATCTTGCTGTTTAGGAAGTCAATTTATTCTTTACAGAACTTATGTTATACAGATAAATTTGAGACTATCATGAAATAAGACACAGTAATCAATTTCAACTCAGCAGTTGCCTGCTATTAATTGCCATTTACACACATTTAAATGCAAAGCTCATGATAGCACCAATTCATAAAATGTTAAAGATATTTTTAATGTGGAGAAAAGTTTTGAACTCTGTATGTGGTGATAAGAATTTGCATTCCTGCTCAGGTAGACATCTTACAGTCCTTTAAAGATTTCCCCTCAACACAGGCTCTTTATTGTGTTTTTGAAATCTGACTGAGAAGATATTTCTGGATTTGTAGATAGTGTGTATATTTAATACAGAATATAGAGCAATAAGTTGTTATAAGGTAATTTGACCAAGACATGATTTTAATGTGTTTTCTCTTATGTTTGTCCTTTGAAAACATTAGCTGATAATAGTAACAATGATGATAGCTTTTGCAGCTTTTTGGGTTCTTGCTTTGTGCTGTCATCCTCCACAGAAGGTCCATCCAGTTCCTACCTGCATAATCTCATATTTGGAGATGTCACTGAGACATACTCATATATTCCTGCAGTTAACACTTACTCTGGCGTTAGTGTATGGAATACTTGTGCATTTTGTTAGCACAAAGAAAGAATTTCAGAAAACATGATAAATGGAAAGCCCCAGCTCTTTAAACAGTTGTTATCAAGCAAGACATTATCTATATGAATATATATGTATGATCCCATACAGATAATTAACAATAATCATGTTGCCAAGGTAAAAGCATTGCAGGTTAAGGCCTTTGCAGACAAGACAGTCTGAGAGAAGTTCTTACATCTTCACTATAGCTGGGCCAAGGATAAGTGCAATTGCAGGTGAAATCAGGAAAATTATTTTGATCAAAGGAGCGAAATTTTCGCACTTTGGACCCTATAATCTGTCTGGCATTTTTATATTGACATTTATTGTCATTCAACAGCAGATCAGTATAGAGCTAGGATTCCGAACAAATTCATGATATCAACTAGTATTTACTTTAGTGACCTCACTTCGAATAAATGGAATTTTTCATTTCATTTCTGACCTAACAAAACTTTTCCTTCTTTTTTTTTTTCCTTTTGTCTCTTGACTGTCTTTTCATTGTAGCAGGTGCTCTAGGCAGAGATGAGATGTTACATCTTTCTAAAAATCTTTCATCATCTCCTTCAACCACAAGAGCATAACTTCTACAATTTTGTTTTTAGTGTTTAAATAGGTTTGAAGGAAAAATCAGGAAAAATCTTCAAAAACAAATCCTTGGTGAAATATTCATTAATATGAAAGCTCTAAACCCCTGCGGAATGCTTTCTGCCTCTTGTTCACATCACTTCAGAGCCTGCTGCGTTCCTCCTCAGCCTGTGTGTGAACATGTGAACACCTGGGCCAGTGTTTAGTGCACTGCTGGGCTGAAGCTCCCGAAACGAGTGTGTGTCAGCCTCTTGAGGGTCCACAAAGCCAAGTGCTGCCCCTGGCTGGGGGGATCCTGTGAAATCAAGAGACTATATCCAAAATCTCAGGTGCTATATATGTTCCAGGTGGTTACATACAGCTTTTGAATGTAATCAATTTATTCTTATTATTAATTTATTTGTAGATGAACAAGCTATAGGAGTGTATTTGGTGTTGTGATGCTTTACCTTGTCACTCAGACTTTTTTGCATGTATTAAATTGCTACAGCAGCACTTCCTTTTCCAATTAGAGCCCCAATCACAGGCACCTTTCCTATCACTTAAATACATGCATGCAGAGATTTTTGTAATAAAGACTCTGATGTCTGAGTTTCCTTTTTACCATTAAGTTCACTGAAAAAGAAACATTTTTCTTTATAAATATTTTCAAGAAGCACATAATTCTACTATTTATATATATACAAATAAATACTTTCTTATATACAAATGTTTATGTATAAATTAAGGATGTATCTAGTTTATATGTAAACTACTGTTCTATAAATTTGCTATTGAAAAACCAGTTCTAAGTCATTAAAAGGCAAAGATAATTTTGAAACTTGTAAGTTCTTGATAATAGTTTTAGATCTTTAGGCAGAAGACAAGGCTTACTAGGTATCTTTATATTTTGTTTTAAAAACCATTCCTAAGTAGCTTTATGGCTAATTTTAAAGGAAGATTGTTTATTTTGTCACCAATGTAGAAGACAGAAAAAAAGGTGATTGTGAGGAAAGCCTGAAAGAACCTTAAATATAGCGGAAGCTAGCAGGTGTCACCATAAAAATATAGTGATTGAGAAGAATGGCTATAAATAGATGAGCCATTTTAGTCATTTGCCTTTGAAAGCAGTTTAATAATTCCATGCTGAGTCCCCTTTCAACAAATTTAATGAAAATCAGCATGATGTTGTGGCAGTTCCTATTGGATTCTTTTACCATCTTCTTATGTTTCATGGTGTGAGAGATTTAAATAGCATCTAATAAACTACATTAGCAGCTCTACATTCCTCATCTGAGGCACAATTGCATGCAATTCCTCCTCCTCTGGAGGGTGCCCCTGTGTTTCAGTTCATTGTCACTATGCCTAGGAAGTAAGAATTGCTAAACAGCAATTTAGTTGCTTTATTCCCTACTCATTATGATTGTCAGTGTGGAGCTACTCTGAGGCATTCTGAGCAGGAAGTAATGATTTGATTTGCAGCCTACTGTTAAAATTTATTGATTTGAATGGACCTTTCTGAAATTCTACTCGATGAGCCGAAGAAAAATAGATACCTGTATCAATGTTGTTGTCTATTGGTTTCCATAGATATAAGACAAAGCAATATTTTAGACTTAGAAAACCTTCTTAACCAAATATGAATCACTTAGAATTATTTTTCCTCTTGTTTTTTTTCTTTGTCTTTGCATTTAAGATCAAGAATTCTAAAAGGAATTAGGAACTATGCTTGAGGAACTATGCAGTTTCAAGGGAGTTCAATATATGTTCAGCTGCTGGGGACTTTCTAAAACTGAATTATTTTTACACTTTGTACTTTCCAGTAAACTTGCAGACTATAATAGAAAAAAAAGCACAAAGAATGGTGACTGCATTTTTTGAAATTATTTTAGAGGCAGTGTTTGTGGTTTCTTTTAAAGCCTCAGTATGCTGTTAGGCCACTGGGAGAGACTTCAATCCTTCTTGGAGTCAAGGCACAGTGTCTGTACAGTGATCTCATGTTCTCAGACCTTTAAAGTTTGGAAACTCCTGTCGCTGGTTAAAGAAATAAAAATTTTGGCTGTACAGCAAGGTGATTTGGTTAAATATTTAAACTATCTGTGTATAAAGTACATAGACAATGTATTTTTTAATTAGATGTTCCTTCTCTAGAAAATGCAAGTTTTAAACTAAACTGAATCTTCTGCACCTCAGACCTTGACCAGGAGAGATGTCTGGAAGGAACATAGACTTGTTGCCTTCCAATAGCAATGTAGACAATTAAAAAAAATAATTCAGTACTGTTTACTTAAGTCCAGAAAGTCCAGTTTCTTGATTTATGTATTTTACATTTCACTTCATGATTCCTGCTCAGCAAAGGTTTGGTCATATTTTCCAGCAGGTCTCAGAGCTTTCCTGGTCCTTACACTGAGACTGTGATTTCTCAAAACTCCTGTCCCACACTTCAAACCAGATCTCCAAAATGGTCTCAAGTCCTGCAGACCTCTGCCTTAACTGCTCTGTTGATTTTGCTGAGTTTGGGACTGAACTGGACCAGATGTTTCATGGCTGTCTCTTCCAGCAATGGGTCTTCATAGAATCTTCGGCTGTAAAATTAATGCAGGTGGAGCTTTTCCTTACCACAATATGTACATAAAATGACATTAATTAACAATATTTCCCTTACTTTTCTACACTGTATCAGTCTCCAGCTCCTTTCTTTTCTCCTCTGTCCCAGCACAGCTCTCGGACTTTCTCATCTGTGGTGTAGTTATCATTAACTTTTGCAAGCATGAAGAGCTATGGGAAAGATTGTGGGAAAGACTGGACATTTTAAAGTTTCTTAATAAACTCATTAATTCCAGTTTACTTTCATAAAACATGAATTTTCGGGGGCTGATGCTACTTGGTAAAATATATATAAATTTCTCTTTGAATTGCAAATTCAGTGAAATAAATTCCTGTTAGTTGGTGCTACAGTGCAGGATTTCAAAATGCATTAACTATAGTAACAATCCATGAATGACCACTGCTTCTATATAATTTTCCTCTAATAGAAAATTAAAAGATTATCTTTGTTTTTGGAAAAAAAATGCCTTTAATTTCTTTGCCCCTTAGACATTAGAGAAAATGATTAATACTTCCATATGAAATTTCCTGTTCATATATGCTGGTTGTTGCATATTTGAGAAATACTGTCTTGATTAATTCTATTAAAATGAATGTGAAAATGTATTGAACTAGGCAAAAAACTATAAACTGTAAAATATGTTATAAAGCTGAATCATGGATTTATGGAAAAAAAATATTTGAACTTGCAAACAAAATAAACCAGCCTTTCCCCCTCCCCAAGAGTTGTAGGGGATTAGAAAGGGGATTGGGGGATAGAAAAGATTTTAAAAAAGCCAAATGCAGCATACCATAACTGTCTTTGCTTTTTTTCAGGATATGCAGATGGATTTATTTTGATTATAGTCTCGCTGGTTTTTTTTCTTTGCTTTGATGGGGTTTTTTTTTTCTTAGTAAGAATTTACATATCCATTGTTGAGATCAGATGTATTTTTTAGTTCAAGTGAGAAGGAGTTTGCTAGCATTAGTGTGGAATGGCTGTGTTTTCAGTGAACAGTGACCATGTGCTAGACAACTGATGTGATTTAATGGCTGCCAAGTATGAGCTGAACAAAACCAAAAGGCAGGCATGGTGATGCTGACAACAAATTTTATTGGTAGTTGTAATTATCAACTGTCTTTTGTATTAGGGTACTGATGAACCTTCTGACTTCAGAAGGCAATGAGTATTTTATATTTTTTTAACAAAACTTAAAACCTTTTTTTAACTCGACCTTTCTGAGGATTTTACATTTCTTCCTAATCAAAGTAAAATATATTTATTTCATCATATAAATAGCTTTGAAACATTGCAGATGCAGATTTACTCTCAGGTGGGTGTTTATATAACACAATTTCAAAGGGAAGCTGCCAAGAACTCACTGCAGCCCCTCAGACCCCATCACCCTTCACTGCTTGGGATAGGGAGACTGTGGAGGACATGGGAGTGAAGGATTGAAGTTGAGCCTGGGAAAAAAGGGATTTGAGGGAAATAACTGTTGTAGGCTGGTCTTTTTTTTCTCATTACCAAGGTCTATTTTAATTGGCAATAGTATACATTAATTTTCTACATATCAAGTCTACTTTGCTTGTGACAGTAACTGGCAAATGATCTCTCCCTGACTTTATCTCAACCCATGAGGTTTTTTTCATGGTTTTTATTTTTTTCCATCTTATTTTCTCCCTCTGTCCTGTTGAGGAAGGGGAATGTGGGAGCAGCTGGATAGGTGTCTGGCAGCTGGCCAACATCAGCCCTGCACATGAAGTTATTACTGAAGATCATCCTTAACTACAGAGAGCTTCATTCTGGTATCTCTAAACTTAAGATGAATAGTAATTCATCAAATAATCAGACCTTAAAATGTTTTGTCACTTCTTCCAGAATCCTTCTATAGTATCTGAGAAACCTGCTGACTAGTTGCTAGTGCCTGTATAACATTTTTTGAATGTCAGAATTCTGAATTTTGACTAGTTCTGATCCTGTATGGCTAAAAATTGTATTTTAAAACCTGTTGAAATCAATGGAAGTCATTGCACTTATTAGAATCATTTTTATGTCAGTATCTGAGATATTTACTTGGTGTTGCATAAGAAATTTTCACAAGTACATTTTAAAACGCATTATTTGCTATGATTCCCTGAATAATTATTTTATATTTATAAAAGCTTTTTGGATCAATAGCATAGTATAGTTATTGTGTTCATAATTATCAATTCAGTGATTATTCATTATTAATATGTAATGAATACAGTTATTAGTAATAATTGCTTTGACTTAAGAAATTTTGTTATTGCCTTTTAAATTTTATGGGAATTAATGCTTTTTCTTAGAAACTGAAATCAGCAACCAAGGTTTTTCAGTATCTCAGAACTGCTGATATTGCTACATTTATATTTTGTTATACACCTATAAACCACTTAGAGTTCCTTTTACCTGAACCTGCATCTGAATCCTAATTTTTGACTGATTTCTTAATCACTTTGTAATATGTCTTGCCTAAGAAACAGGAGGAAAAGGGTATAATACTATGATATACTCTTCAGTTTAAAAGCTCACAGTGCAAGTGAGTAATTGTTTTAGATTTATAATTTGGCTTGCTGCAAAAGAAAGGATTAACTTGAGTTAACACAATGTACTATCAATACAAGAAAAATAAAAAAAATCTTTGCACTTAGGTTAACTAAAAAAGGAGGTAATGTACGCATAAAAAAGGTTTTTTTGAGGTAGGTATCTTAAAAATAAGGTTATATATTTGAATCAGAAATGTCAGTTTTTCAATGAAGTCATAACATTTGAATAAAAGTGCAAACTGAGCTGTAAAAGTACCACAGAATTGCTTTTATAGGACCATGCAAAGGCAAATAATAATTTTTTTGTTATTTTCTTGCATGAAAAAGGTCAGGTCCTTCTAGTAAGTTTACTTCTAGCCTTTGCATTTTCACTGTGTATGTTATGGCTCAAAATATTCTCAAGTAGCTTCTTTTTGAGTATATTTTTCACAAATACTTTTCGTAGTTTGCATTTTNCTACTTTTCATAGTTTGCATTTTTAATTAATTACATTTTTATTTCTTTGTTTCAATTCAATGCATTTTGAACAGTAAAGTTTACCAAGACTGTGATAATTGCAACACTTCTCCCTGTTCACAGCCCCATACCCAGATACTGGTGCTGATGCCTTCTAAAAATAGAGATGCCCAATATCTAATGGCTTAGAAGAAATAAATAACAGCAAATAACATTTTGTCAAGCTCAAGACAGCCTTTCTTTCCTTTCAGAAATGTTCTTAAACCTTATAAAGCAGTAGAGTACATTAATGAAAAAGTCTAAATACTCTGTGATGTGATATTTGAGGATTTTTAGCAGAATACCATTAGGAAGAATAAGCATAGATGTGTATTTTGATGATATATGACTTACATAAAGAGTTTCCAAAGACTAGCATATGCTATTTATTAAATTAAAGAACCCAAACTGTACTGAAAACTTCCACATTTTTTAAAAGTGCATAAATCAGCTGCCTGCCCATGTGTACTAGTACTTTAATCTGTATAATGACATTCAGAGTCCTATTAAGCTATGTTATGGTTCTATAACTTACATAGGAGTTGAGCCACTGAGATATAACATTTTCTTGCACCTTTGAAAGATTAAAATATTACTTTTATAGATTTTGAAATTAAGTAGCCATTCTTTGATGGACTCTGAATGGTTGATAGAATTGACAATATTTGTACTTTTTACTTATGTGCCCTAAATATTATACCCAGTTTTTTTCCCATTTCTTTTTGATGTATGAAGCTGTAGATTCACAATGAGTGTGATAGAGACATTCAAAAATTATGCAATAAATAATGCAAAAGACAATTTAGTATCATCACTCAAAAGACATGGTAAAATTAAGCAGTAACTTTTTAGTAGGACAGTTCCTCAATAATATTAATGAATGATACACTCCTGTATAAGGTACCTCATCTTTTTATGTCTTATATAGACATTAGTAAAATTGCATTATATTCTGAATCAAATTGAGTTACAATTACATGACAGTTCTTATGCATTTAGATATTTGAAATGGATTTGAAAACTACATAGGAATATAATTATATTTCTAAAGGATCTTTCACTGAAGAATTTCTGTCCCTTAATAATTATTGCACATCATGAATATTCCAATCAACTGATTGTGACTATTGCCCAGTGGAAATGGTCAGCAAAATCAAAATATGGAAGGTAACTAGGAACTATCAGCCACATGGCATGAACAGAAAATCTCTTTTTTGTTATACAAATAGCGAAATATGAGGTGCTTGGTGTTGAGATGAATAAAGCTGATAGCATCTATTGGATTTGTCAGATTTCAGCTCTGCTGTGTATGAAGCAAAAAATTAGAATAAAATGTAGAAACTTATGGGACTGAGATAAAAGAGCCTTTAACTTATGTGCTTTGATGCTTTCTTGACTTGGTCCTCCTGGCGTGTGGCGTGTTTACAGATGGTTCAAAGCCAGTGCGCCAAAAGGCAGGGCACAGGGACTAAGCATGCTTCATTTTTTATGGTAATGTCGTCACTTAGGAGCTCATCACATCACCTGTATGGGCTATGCTCAGCGTCCTCAGTGGGGAGCATTCCATTTCCATTGTCAAAAACTGTTCGTCATCCTGCTTTTCAAGCTCTAGGGAAAAGGGAAGTGTTGTGTTAGTGTACAACCTTTATTTAAGGACTTTGAATGTTGCAAAAATGGCAGACTCTGAGGACAGTGTGTTTCTGAGTTGAAGTCGTAGGACTTGAAATACAGATCAGCAACTTTTAACATCATTTTACAAAGCATTTTTGGCCATATGCAGTAATTGTAAATGTGCACCTCTGAAGCTTTCCTGTGTAAAAGCATTAAAATTGTCTTAGTTTATGTAATCTTAGTCCCAGTTCCACTACAGTGAAGCAAATGAACTGCTTTATATGAGGTCGGGTTTCACTTGTACTTATTTATTCCCCATTTATTTATTTATGGTGTCAATGTTACCACTTTATATTGGTTTGATGTCACATTCACTCTGCCATTTTGAAAACTTGCACTGTTAGCTCTTTTCCTAAGACACTGCTTTGCTTACTTTTTATAGAAAGTGAACAAGTCTGTTCTTTGGGGGGGATTGGAGCCTGTGTGTCCCAGTCTCCAAAGCTGGTGCTGGAATTTCCAGGCTTAACGTGTATCCATTAATTGAACAGAGATAAACTCTGCAGCTCCCCTGCATGGGTCAGGAGGGATGAGTGTGACACACCCAAGGCTGGCTGTGTAGTGATGAAAAGAAGTCTGTGACCCAGAAAGGCCCAACAGCAGCTCAGCATTGCCTCCCCAAAGCTACAGGGGCAGCGACCGGCACAAATACTGGAATTTGTTTGAGCTGAAGCTTTCAGACCCTGCCTTAAAAAGTCTCTAATCTCAAAGGACTACTCAGCCAGCAGGTCACCTGGGACTTGTGTAGGTAGGGAGAAGGTGCTTTGCATAAAAACCAGATCAACTGTGCCTTTTTGTACCTGAATGGTCACTAAGAACTGTATTTTGAGCACTGTAGAACAGTGTTAAGACAGGCAGCGGGAGATCAGCTCCTTACCAGAATAATTTCTAGCTTATGACTTGCAGCAGAATGCAACATCAGATTCTTCTCTGGCAACCAGTAGTGTCCTCAGCACAGAACAATGAGTAAAAAGGAAAGGAAGTGGACAGTGAGTGTTGTATGAGTTTATCAGTTTATCTCTTAATTTGTTTGTTTGGTTAAAGCTTTCAAAACACAAAACAGAACACATCAAGTAGGATAAAACACCTTCCTTAGAAGAATTGCTCTGGTACTGACTCTTCCAAACTTGCTGTATATGAACCCAAGAGAGAAGGAATTCCTTGGTCGCGTCTTCTGGAACACAGGAATACCTGCCTGAATAGTAAATTTGTGTCTGAGCATGATTTGCATTCAATGGGAAAACCCAAACTGCTTTTCTGAAATTGGTGACATTGGGTTGAAAATCTGGTTTCTAAATGTTCCCTGTGGATTATTACATACTTGTCATGACACTGACAGATGCTTTTAAATTGTTTTTTAAATCTTGTTTTTTTTCCCCTTGGAAGGAAGGCTGAATGAATGTCTGAAAATCTACAGAAGAATGGATCCCCACTTTGCACCAGCTGCCTTTCTTTTGGTCCTCAGGATTTTTTCAGACCATCATTTTCCTCCACAGCCTGTGGAGAGAGAGCATGGGTAGTATAAACTCAAAGTAACTACAATTACATTGGCAGGATCACACAGGAGGAGAAGATCCAAGTGCTTCTAGCTCTGTTCATTGGAAGTTGGGAGTTTTTATATTGGCAGAACATCCAGATGGCACACTGACAGATAAAAGAATATCTTTGACATTAGAGGGTTTTATGGGACAAAAGCATTTATACTTGCTTGAAGAGATAAAAAATCAGTTCTGTTGAAGCTCAATACATCTTCTAATACAAAGGATTGTGCCATTAGTTTGAGTGGGCAGAAGTTCTTTTACTTGATGTGAAGGAGACTGGCCTGTTTGCTATTTCTGTTATGCACCTTTTGTTGCACTTCTGTAATTAGCACGTAAATAGAATTTCAAAGGCTTAAAAAAATTAACGACTTGTTACATGATGCAGATAGCTGACATTTCTGTATTATGCTTTGTAGATGTGGTTGAATGTCTCTGTGAAAAGATTGTTAAACTGGGTATTCTGTCTAACCATCCAACAAAGTCCTTTTGTTACAGTTCTCATCAGAGAAGGAATTTTCAGTTCATCTCTCTTGTAAGCTGGGTAGAGTTGGTAAAGAAAAAGTTATGGTAAGTCAGTAGCAGTTGAGATTGTTAATGTCTTTCAATCAAGTGATTGTTTTTGTCTCATTGTTAGCTAAGTTTGTTAAGAAAGAAGCGTTGTTCAGGCAATTTCTGCTCTTGTGTTCTCCCTCACTGTATAACGATATACAATTTCAAATAACGGTGGGAAAAAAATACAACTTGAAAATGAGAGTTTCCAAGCTTTTCTTTTGGTATTTCTGGTTGGATTTTTTGTTTTAGCCTTGAAAAATCTCATGCCCCCTATGAGAAAAATTCCTAAGCAGGAGAAAAAAATCACAGATGCAAACCAGATTTCTTCAAATATTAAAATTCTTGCTTGTAGTAGGGGAAATACACATCATGCTTATCCAAAACTGCAAGTTAGAAGCTATGTATTTTTTTTTGTTTTCCTTTTTTCCCTTTAAAACAAATGAAATACTACATGTGTGATAGAGCTTCTAACTCTGAATGGAAGTCCGAAAAGTTAAGATGATAAGATAATTGTGACTTTGCAAATAAGATGGTGAATAAAGCTTTAATTCCATGACTAGCTGTTTTTAATAACTCTTTCATCCAGTCTGGCCCAGCACAATATTTGTAATTGGTTTAAAGAAAATTTTCAAGGGACAGGT